>QGSO01000173.1:3060695-3323423 GCA_011037825.1 Carya cathayensis
CAGGACTACTCATGGGTTTTACTTTTTAATATCTTATTAATTTTAGTCTACATTTGTTCACGGACTACCTTTTAGTCTCCAATAGTTTTAATTTATTTATTTTATTCTAAAAAATCATTTGTTCACTGGTCGTTGGGGAGCTCGAACTCCAGTAATGGAGTTTAATGAAACAGGTAATGATCATTAGGCCAATGAAACATCTTTTACATATATTATAATATTAAATATATTAAGTATATTTATTAGAGTTTGGAGTTTGGAATTCGAAGTAACTTTGAACTCCAACTCCGACTCCGAACTTTGAAAATATTTTCAGAACTACTCCGATTCCAACTCCAATTTCCGAACACTCCGACTTCGTCGGAGTCGGAATCGGAGCAAAACTCGAAAGGAATCAGAATAATCGAAAATTTGCACAGCCCTAATCTCAGCATTATTCACTGAGAGATGGACTTTGTTTTTACAAGGGAAGGCTTTACATTGCAAGCACCCACGAGTTTGAGGTTAAGCTTCTACAATTCTTATATGGAAATGCATAGGGGGACATCCTGGATTTGACAAGACCATTCATTGAGTGAGAAAGGGATTTTACTGGCTTGGACTAAAATCGGATGTCAAGAGTTTCACCAGTCATAAGACAAATCAGTCCTTCCTAAGTGGGCTACTACAGCCTCTGCCTATTCATTCTCAAACATGGACTCACATTACTATGGATTCTATACAAGGGTTTCCTAAGTCTAATGGTTTCAATACCCTATGGGTAGTTATGGATGGAGTGCCTAACCAAATATAGCCATTTTATTCCATTGGGTCACCCTTACTCAACCAAGTTAGTGGCTCCATTATTCCTATAACATGTGTACAAGCTCCATGGATTACCTTAGTTCATTGTGTCGAACAGGGATAGCACCTTCACTAGTCAATTTTTGAAAGAATTGTTTAGGGCTTAGGGGATTCAGCTAGCTTATAGCATTCCTTACGATCCCAAAACTGGTGGGCAATAAGAGTCAGTGAAAAGTAAATGGAGACTTACTTAACGTGCTCTGTGGGGGAATTGACCTAAAGATTGGGTTGACTGGGTGTCTCTCAAAGAATGGTGGTACAATATGACCAAGGTTACTCCTTTTGAGACCTTATATGGATACCCCCCCCCCCCCCACCTAGGTTGCTCTCTTACATACTAGGCACTACACGGGTTGAGAAAATAGAGACAACTCTATAATTCTAGGATCTCATGTTGCAACTACTTCACCATAACCTACACTGAGCCCAAGAATGGATGACATGGTATGCTAATTCAAGAAAAGCACAAGAATCTTCAGTATGTGACTTGGTTTACCTAAGGCTCTAGCCTTACCACCAAACCTTTGCCACACAATGCCGTAATCTGAAATTAGCCCCTCGTTTCTATAGTTCCTTCTAGATCTACAATCCCATCAGAGCAGTAGCATACAAGCTAAAGTTACCATCCACAATTGTAATTTACCCTATCTTCCATAATTCTCATCTTAAGAAAATACTCAGTGAGCACATCACAGCAGTCAGTAGTGCCACTACTTTCCTCGATTAATCCTTCGGGTGTTTTCTAACCAAAACTAGAAGAAGTTCTCGAATGGAGAGTCTACCCCCTTCATAATCGGCCTAACTTTTGATTCGTTGGTAAGGATAGAGCATGGAGGACAACACTTGGGAGAACTACTACCAGCTTAAAGCTTCCTTCTCACACCTTGTGGGCAAGGTACTTTAAAAGTGAAATGCATAACAAGTTGAGGCGACCAAGGAGCAGACATCAACGTGAAGATCCGAAGTGGTCTAACAGGAAAAATAAGGAAGTGGTCCATGGTGGGTTAGCTTAAATGTAGTTTCCTTTTAGTCTTGTGTTGGGCTAGGAGACTTTTTTCTTGCTTTGGGTCCAATTGTCATGTCCTTTTAATTAGGGTGTTGGTCTAAGGGTATTTTAAGTCCATAGTTGTTATGTCCATATATTAGCATTTGATAGGAAGACCCACATCTTTCTTTGCTCTACAAGAGTTTGTTACGAGAGAAGAGGTTATATGGTTCTCGTGTAGAAGGATTTCATTTTCATGAAAAATTTAATACAAGTTTTTCAAATTCTCTCTCTCTAATATTCTAGCGGCTACTCACACTTGAAGTGAAAAATCTATGATATCTATCTTTCACTCACACGTCTAAAGTATAATAAAAAATTGAAAAATAGATAAAGTTCAACTTTTAGTTAACTACTTAAGATACAAATATACATAAATCTATTGAGATTGGTCATTGATATAGTTAATACTTTTATATTTGTATTTTCCTAGATTGGGGTTATTTCTCCACCCATTTTTAATTTATTAACAAATATGCCGGGGTGCCCTCTGGTAGCTCCTATTGGGCTTTTTTTTTTATTTATTTAATGATTAAATAAGTATTTTTTTAATAATGTCGTATTTTTTATTAAAAAAATATTTAAAAGTATTAAAAATATATATATAAAAAAGTCAAAAGAAACACACAAAATAAACTAACGATAGGTTGGCGGTAGAGCCACCCATTTATTAATATAAAATAAATAATAATAATTGAAAAGATGATAAATTATATCATTTACTTAAAATATGAAAATTTAAAAATTAGGACAATGAATTAAGAGTTTTTATACTTTAAAAGGTCTACACTACATATTTGTTTTTACTAGAGCTTTTTTAGTTATTAATTCATAAAAAAATGACAAAATAAAAATAACAATTCTGTTGGGCGCAAGTGGAGTGGGCAAGCGGGGGGTAAACGACTGCATATGTGGAATAAAAAAATGGAAAACCAAAAAACAAGAAAATAAAAAGAAAGAGCAAAGCAAAGTAGGAGAGCAAAGTTTCTTCTTTAGCAAGAAGACCAACGAATGTAAAGCAAATATCTCTTTCCTCTTTCTCAAATCATTCTCTTTTAAGATCTCTCTCATTCTCTATCTTTTTTCTTCCGATTCTTCTTTTTGGATTGCACTAGTTTTGTGTTTTTTGACTCATGATTTTTGAATAGATCTATCTGTTGAACCTAAGGTTTCAAGTTTTGTGTAATTATATATTTACACATAGATTTTGATAATAACAAATGAATTCAAAGAATGAAGGAGTTTAAAACTCAATTTGTCCACACAATGGAGTCAAGCACATCAAGGAACCAAGCATGAGCAAGAAGGAAACAAGTTCACATTAAAGTCATAGAGAAATGTTGTAAATCTCTTAAAATTCGAAATTAGGATTAAGGCTCAAAAATTAATATTTTATCATAAAGCATTAAAATACGTTTTCCACATGTGCATGAATTTTTTGAAAATTAAATTTGAAAATTTTGAAAGATAATTGATTGTCATCTTTCACATGTGCATGCCATGATTAAATGTTTGAACTTTGAAAATATTAAAGATGATTGATTGTCATCTTTCATATGTGCATGTTTTATTTGAATATTTTCAAAAGTGATTGATGCTTTTCTTGACTTATGCAAAAGGAAGATGCCTTTGTTTGAATTTTTTGAAAAGTAAAGTGTGCTCCTTTTGTCATATGCAAAAAGTAAAAAATTAGGTTTGAAATTTTTAAAAAGCAAAGTGTGCTCCTTTTGTCATATGCAAAAAGTAAAAAATTAGGTTTGAAATTTTTGAAAAGCAAATGGTCCATGTTGATTTGAAATAAAGTGTGCTCCTTTTGTCATATGCAAAAAGTAAAAAGATTAGTTTGAAATTTTTGAAAAATGAATGATGATGTTTTTGACATGTGAATCTTTTTAAATTTGAATATGAAGTCTCATATGCCTATAAATAGATCATTTGAGAGCTTCACATTTACAACACCAAGAGCATACAATATTCATTCAAAGCTTTCATTCTCTCTTCTTTAAGCATTGAGCCTTAACTCTTATTCATTTTGAGAGATATAGTTTGTGCTTGTATTGTTCTTATTTCACTCATTGAGGAGTGTTTTCTGATATCCTACCCACTATCAATTCTTGTATCAGTAAAAGGGTGTGTACAACCCTTGTGCGTGTAGAAAGTGTTCTACACAGGGAATCGTTGAATCACCACGTGTAAGGTGATTGCAAGTGTAGAGGGTGTTCTACACGGATCCTTTGTAGCGGTGTTGTTCAAAGGTGTAATAGGTTTCTATCTCCACCTGAAGGAGATTGAATAGTGAATTCGGGGATCCTCAAGGGGTAGCTTGAGGCGAGGACGTAGGCAGTGGGGCCGAACCTCGTTAACATACTGAGTTTGCTTCTCTCTTACCCTTACTCTTTATATTTATTGTTATTTCGTATTTTGTTTATATTTATATTGTATATTTGATTTATAATTGTTATTTTTTTAATACAACTCAATTCACTCCCCCTCTTGTGTTAGTCATCTGGGCAACAATTGGTATCAGAGCTAGTTGACCTGTACTGTTCATACAGGCAGATCACTCATGGGAACTCTCGCTTGTGACTGTGTCACCGAAGCAAGACTCTCCGACCATGGGTGACGGTGCACCGGTAGAGACGGTGGCCGGCTAGTCTGGTAGGTACAATTGTTTGGTGACATAGGTGCGGCCTATGATCAGTAACAATTGGTATCAGAGCTAAAGCTCTATTATAAGATTAACTATCTTTTGAGTTAAGATCTTATGGCTAACATTGCAGCTTCATTTGGTGAAAGTCAATCTAGCAGTCGGCCTCCACTCTTTTGTGGAGACAATTACTCATTCTGGAAAGTTAGAATGAGAATATTCCTTCAGGCTCAAGGTCGAGAAATCTGGAAATGCATTGTAAATGGACCTTATATTCCAACAAAAGTGGTTGATGGAGTAAAGGTCAAAAAGGAAGAAGAAGAGTTTAATCGTGAAGACGATAGACTTTATACTTTGAATTTAACTGCTATGAATTTATTATATAATGCTCTCAATGGTAATGAGTTTAATAGAGTAATGACTTGTGCTACGGCAAAAGAAATTTGGGATAACTTGGAAGTTACTTATGAAGGAACTTCTCAAGTTAAGGAATCAAAAATTTATATTCTTACTCATGAATATGAAATGTTTAAGATGAATGATGATGAATCTATTTCTAGTATGCACACTCGTTTTACTAACATCATAAACAGCTTGACAGCTCTTGGCAAAGTTTATTCCAAAGTGGAAATGGTAAGAAAAATTCTCAACTCTCTACCAAAACGTTGGGAATCAAAAGTGACAGCGATTCTTGAAGCTAGAGACCTCAAGAAGCTCGAAGTGAATGAACTCATCGGGTCACTTATCACCCATGAGTACACATTGAAAAGAGGAGAAGAAGAAGGAAAGCCAAAGAAGAGCTTGGCGCTTAAAGCTGTTCCTCATGAAAGTGAAAGTGATGAAGATGAGGAAAATGACGATAAAGATGAAGAAGTTGCGATGATAACAAGAAGAATTCAGAGATTCTTAAAGAAAAATAAAACTCTCCGAGGAAATCCTTCAAAAAGTTTTCCAAGAAAGATTCAGGTAAAAATGATACTTTAATTTGTTATAAATGCAATAAGCCTGGTCATATCAAGCCAGATTGTCCTATGCTAAAGAAAGATCGAAACAAAGGCAAGAAAGCAATGAAAGCTACATGGGATGATGATTCAAGTAGCTCAGATAGTGAAGCAAGCAATGGAGAATCAGCAAATCTTTGTCTTATGGCTAAAGATGATATTGAGGTAACAAATCTTGATAATATTGAAGATCCTTCATATGATGAATTGCAAAATGTTTTAGAAGAGGTATATGAAGAATTTGAAAAATTGGGTATCAAGTATACTTCTTTGAAAAAGAAAAATTCTTCTTTAACAAATGAAATTGATATTTTAAGAAAAGAAAGTATTGTTTTGAAAGATCAAAATCTTGAGTTAAAGAAGAAGAAAACTGATTTAGAAAATATTGTTGAAAACTTTACGAATGGAAAAAGAAATTTTGAAAAACTTCTTGGTAGTCAAAAATGTGTTTTTGACAAAGCAGGTTTGGGATATATGCCAAAACAAAAATACAAACCTTATAAAAACTTCTTTGATAATCCTTCTACATCAAAATCTAATATTCAAAATTCTTTTCGTAATAATTTTGTCAAAAAGGGATACTATTATAATCACTCAAGTTCTTCATATATGCCACATGCTATTTGCAATTTTTGTAATAGAAATGGTCATAATTATCATGCTTGTCCTATTAGAAGAAAACATACAATGACTATTAGGGCCATATGGGTACCTAAAAATCTTATTTCTTCTAATACTAATAAATAAAGGACCCAAAGAACTTGGGTACCAAGAAAAATCATTTTAATTGTTTTTATAGGTATGCATGAAGTCCTCTACAAGCAAAAACAAACGGTTTTATAAATAAAGAGATATATGTTGAGCAACCTCCAGGTTTTGAAAATCATATTTCTCCAAATCATGTTTTCAAACTCACAAAAGTACTATATGGACTCAAACAAGCTCCTAGAGCGTGGTACGAGAGACTTAGTGGTTTCTTGATTGAAAAAGGTTTTTCAAGAGACACAACTCTTTTCATTAAATACGAAAATGATGATATTCTTTTGATTCAGATTTATGTTGATGATATAATATTCGGTGCTACTAATGAAAACATGTGTCAAGTTTTTGCTAAGACTATGCAGGATGAATTTGAAATGAGCATGATGGGAGAACTTACATTCTTTCTCGGATTGCAAATTAAGCAAGTAAAAAGTGGGACATTCATCAATCAATCAAAATATATTAAGGAATTGCTGAAGAAGTTTGGGATGGAAGGTGCTAAGGAAACTGGAACACCAATGAGCCCATCTACTAAACTTGATAAAGATGAATCCGGTAAGCCAGTTGACTCGAAGGTATATCGAGGTATGATTGGTAGCTTATTATATTTGACAGCCAGTAGACCAGATATTATGTTCAGTGTGTGCTTATGTGCACGCTTTCAATCATCTCCAAAAGAATCTCATTTAATTGCAGTTAAGCGCATTCTTAGATATCTTAGTGGTATAATTAACCTAGGGTTATGGTACCCTAAACACACATCTTTCGATCTAATCAGCTACACAGATGCAGATTATGCTGGTTGTAAAATAGATCGAAAAAGCACTAGTGGAGCATGTCATTTCTTAGGTCATGCATTAGTTTCCTGGTTTAGTAAAAAACAAAATTCTGTTGCACTATCTACTGCTGAGGCAGAATATGTTGCTGCGGGTAGTTGTTGTGCTCAAGTTCTTTACATGAAGCAACAACTTGAAGATTTTAAACTCATGTATAATCACATTCCAATCAAATGTGATAATACAAGTGCTATAAATCTTTCAAAGAACCCAATACAACATTCTAGAACTAAGCATATTGAAATAAGATATCATTTTCTTCGAGATCATGTGCAGAAAGGCGATATAGTACTAGAGTTCACAAACACACATGATCAGTTAGCAGATATATTCACAAAACCTTTACCAGAAGATAGATTATGTATGATTAGAAGAGAAATAGGTATGATGCATATTATGAATATCTCTTAAAAGATAGATCAGAGTTCATAAAAATATAGAGATATTTTTTTTAAATACTTTTACATAAACTTGAGGTTCTTAGCCTCATGTTTGAGACGCTCATTCTCTTCATACAATATCATGTCATCCCTATCCATGGGAACTGGCAAGCGGAATGAAGAATCCAATAGAGATTTCAACTGTTTATTCTTCTGCCGAAGGATTCCTTCCCTTGTGTGAGACTCTTGAACAATTCGTTGAAGTACAACAATTTGTTCTTTAAGCTTTTCAACCTCATGGTTTTTGGCTTGTACCCGTTGGGAAAAAGCAACAATAGAGGATGAGTAGCGAGTCCCGAGACTCACCAAGTCGTAGATAGCATCGGAGTCTGACTTATTAGCCATACTATTATTTTCTTGCTGCAACATGGCACCAATGGTAGCTGCAGAAAGGACAGGAGATTGAGGTGTAGAATACCTCATGGATGGATCTAGAGGAATGTTAGAAGAATTGGCCATTGAGAAAAGAATTGAAAAACTTAAAGCGAGAATGTAGAAGGAATGCAGATGAGTTATAGAGATAAGAAGAAAACTTGATGCGGATTGGATGAACTTTAAGACTGATTTTATAGAGATAGTATAAAGAACAAGACGAGCTATCATCCAAGTCAAAGAGCAATGTGATTTTTTCCCGATCGGTGAAAATGACATTTTTTAGAAACTCGGAGCCTTCAATCTCGTTTGTCAACAACATCAGGCGATTTTTTCAAATCTCCAGCCACACTTGTCGGGTCACGGACGGATCCAATTACTATCTACAGTGTATTTTAACGCTACCGTTTTCTTCAGTCTATTTACTTGCTGCCGATCCTTTTTAATGATGCACAAAAGGGGGAGAATTTTAGACTAGAACATTAACATTGTTTAAATTGACTAAACTTGTTATATATGCTTGGAATTATATTTATATTTTTGCTTGAAAAACTAACGCACATTCTCAGGGGGAGCTTAAGTATTAATACAGGCTTCAGGTTCTATCAAGTATTTGTCATCATCAAAAAGGGGGAGATTGTTGAACCTAAGGTTTCAAGTTTTGTGTAATTATATATTTACACATAGGATTTTGATGATAACAAATGAATTCAAAGAATGAAGGAGTCTCAAGCTCAATTTGTCCACACAATGGAGTCAAGCACATCAAGGAACCAAGCATGAGCAAGAAGGAAACAAGTTCACATTAAAGTCATAGAGAAATGTTGTAAATCTCTTAAAATTCGAAATTAGGATTAAGGCTCAAAAATTAATATTTTATCATAAAGCATTAAAATACATTTTCCACATGTGCATGAATATTTTGAAAATTAAATTTGAAAATTTTGAAAGATAATTGATTGTCATCTTTCACATGTGCATGCCATGATTAAAGGTTTGAACTTTGAAAATATTAAAGATGATTGATTGTCATCTTTCACATGTGCATGTTTTATTTGAATATTTTCAAAAGTGATTGATGCTTTTCTTGACTTATGCAAAAGGAAGATGCCTTTGTTTGAATATTTTGAAAAGTAAAGTGTGCTCCTTTTGTCATATGCAAAAAGTAAAAAATTAGGTTTGAAATTTTTGAAAAGCAAAGTGTGCTCCTTTTGTCATATGCAAAAAGTAAAAAATTAGGTTTGAAATTTTTGAAAAGCAAAGTGTGCTCCTTTTGTCATATGCAAAAAGTAAAAAGATTAGGTTTGAAATTTTTGAAAAATGAATGATGATGTTTTTGACATGTGAATCTTTTTAAATTTGAATATGAAGTCTCATATGCCTATAAATAGATCATTTGAGAGCTTCACATTTACAACACCAAGAGCATACAATATTCATTCAAAGCTTTCATTCTCTCTTCTTTAAGCATTGAGCCTTAACTCTTATTCATTTTGAGAGATATAGTTTGTGCTGTATTGTTCTTATTTCACTCATTGAGGACTGTTTTCTGATATCCTACCTACTATCAATTCTTGTATCAGTAAAAGGGTGTGTACAACCCTTGTGCGTGTAGAAAGTGTTCTACACAAGGAATCGTTGAATCACCACGTGTAAGATGATTGCAAGTGTAGAGGGTGTTCTACACGGATCCTTTGTAGCGGTGTTGTTCAAATGTGTAATAGGTTTCTATCTCCACCTGAAGGAGATTGAATAGTGAATTCGGGGATTTTCAAGGGGTAGCTTGAGGCGAGGATGTAGGCAGTGGGGCCGAACCTTGTTAACATACTGAGTTTGCTTCTCTCTTACCCTTACTCTTTATATTTATTGTTATTTCGTATTTTGTTTATATTTTAAATTGTATATTTGATTTATAATTGTTATTTTTTTAATACAACTCAATTCACTCCCCCTCTTGTGTTAGTCATCTGGGCAACACCATCTACTGTGTTTTTCTTTTCTGGGTAAGTTATGTAGTTTGACATCTCCTTCATGTTTTTGGGATTATTTGTAAAACAAAATTTAAGTTTTGTCTTTTTAATACTATTTTAACTCCATACCAGAATGTGAAGAAAATGGTTATGATTGTGAAATCTTTTTTTTCTTCCTTATTTTTCTTGCTTTTAATTTTGATCTTAATATGCTTTTTGATTTTCAAATCATTTTGATGAAGAGCTGTTTTCTTTTTCTTATTCATTCTTTTCAAGGACGTTAATTCAATGTGTGCGAATGTGGGTTATGACCAAAATTTAAATTAAAAAAATAAAGAAAAAAAATGGAGAGGGAAACGAAGAGGGAGTATGCTAATTTTGTTAAATTAGTGTGATAGCCAATTATGCAGCTTTAAAAATTAGATTAAAAAAAAAAGAATTACACAACTTTGTCGACAAGATTCAAAAGCATGGACGTGAGGGTAGTTCAGTTATTTAAGTAAAAAATTGTCTGTGTAGAGTGTCATAGTTTGAAAATTTGATAGGACTTGTTGAAAGATTTGGTAAATTCATTTAAGAAAGCATCGCGATATCACTACACAATATAGTTCATTAAAAATAAAAAAAATTTAGTTATAAATATAATTGTATATTAATATATATACTAAAATTAATATTAATTTAAATTTTAAATATAAAAAAAATAATATTAATATATAAATTAGTACGTAATTTTATCTATAAATAACAAAATTCTTAAAAATTAAAAAGTTGATACTGACGTGGCACACGGCACGCGGACTGCATGCCGTTTGCCTCAGGCACTTGCCTTTAGCATTTTTGAGCAGGCTTTATACTAGAGCGGTCGCGTAGGCCACGTCACCAACTTCACACGTGTCAAACCCAAGTTTCTTTTACGTTCATTTCTCCGTATTCGTCGTCCGAGTAGCGGTGCAGAGCAGCCATGGTCTCCAAAGTAAGCGACTCTGCAACAAAACTCAAAGTCAATCTCTCTCTCTCTGTTTTCTTTCACTTACTGTCTTATTAATATCGCGATTCCGATGATTTTCTTGTAAATCTTAATCCTCTTGTTATGTGGATATTTGAAAAGATTTGATTTCAAGTACCCTGAATTTCTGGAAATGAAATCTCGTGGTTTTTTTTTTGTTTCGGAAATACCACTTTTAGGGAAAAAAATTGATAGTAATAATTAATAGTAATAATTCCTCCATTTGTTTGCTGTGAAATTGATTTTTTTCTCTGAGCCGAACGGGGAATTAGGGGAAAAAAAAACTATCGTACTAGTTATAATTTGCAATAAACATCAAGTTCGTAGTGAAATTGTAGTAACAGCAATGACCTCTTGATTTTTTTCCCGTAATTTCTCTGCGACTAAACAGAAACCTGGCCTCTCCAAAGTGCAAGTCCAGAGTATAGGCCACGTACTTTGATAATTGTGCAAATTTTTTTATAAAAAGAAACCAAATTATTTGAAATCTGACGTTTTATACATTGACAGAAACCTAGCGGAGAACATTCAAGTGAAGCTCTTGGAGCCTTGTCGTATAACATAAATCAGCTAAAGAAGCAAATTGAAGCGGAGAGAATTGTTTCAATCAAAGTAAGTCTCTTGTTTCATATTTTCTTCTGGACCAATCAATTCTCAGAACTGGAATTCTTATGTTTTTACTATCGTTTTTGGTGGTGGTATTGTTGCTGTTGAGTCTAGAGTTGTCCACTTTCTACTAAATTTTGCACGAGTTATTTTAAAATCAATTTATTTAATAATTGCATACCCCAAGTTAGAATTGAATCCCGTTACTATCGATTTCAAAACTTCATCAAGTAGTATGCACATTAACCAAAATTAATTGCCCCGGCATCTAGGATCTTTGGTTCTTTTGTGATTTATTCGAGTTGAGTGAGTCATACTTGTGTTTGCTTCATGGTATGGAAAATTCTCTCTATGGTTCTGGAATACTGGTAAGCCCTGTCTGTTGTGCAATATACAACATTGTTCTATATTGCACATTGTTAATGTTTGTACAGCTTGGTGTTTGACTGTTTGTACATTGTTAATGTAAAGCAATCAAACAGCTTGGTTGAATTGGGCCTCTGATCGTGCATGGATTAGTTTTTACTCATTTTGTCTATAAGAGTTACAAGTATGTCTTTGGATTTGGTTTTACACATCACTTAACTACTGAGAATGAGAAGCCTGCTTTGGCACGTGTTGCTAACCAGTTGTGACTAGCTCCTACTTATTTCTTGCACAGGAAAAACTTGTGAAAAATGGAATGAAGCTAGAGAGTCATGTTTCTCAGGTTATATTGGTGGCATCAAAAACAGAGGTTTCACTCACTGAAAATGGGGTTGGTAAAATGCTTTCCTCAAGAATGGAACGTCCTATCTGTAAGTTTAATGGATCTGCACAAGGTTTTGGTGACAAGGATTATATTAATGTTCACGAAGTGGTGTTGTCAACAAGTGTCAAGCTTCCACCTGTTGAAAGGTTACCACCTTATACAACTTGGATATTTTTGGACAGGTATGGAGTCAGTCCTCTCCGTTTTGGCTTACTCAATTGGACATTTGTTAATGTATACTTGTCTATCGCTCTTCATTCATGTTTCTTTTTTCTTGTTAAATTTTGTTTCATAGGAAGATTTTCTCTCTTTCCCTATTATCTTAAATTTGTTGCACTTAGCACAGAAATCAGAGAATGGCTGAAGACCAGTCAGTGGTTGGAAGAAGGCGCATCTACTATGATCAACATGGTGGTGAGGCACTGGTCTGTAGTGACAGCGAAGATGACATTACAGAACGTGAGGAAGAGAAGCATGAGTTTTCAGAAGGGGAAGATCGTATTTTATGGTAAGTTTAAATGAGATGCTAGACTTGCAAAGGATATTTCAGAGTTTGGTGGTCAAACTCTCTTCAGAGAAAGACCTTTGCATTTTCACTGTTCCAATGATGACAATCCTTCTGCAGAGAGCATGCTCAGGCATAAACATATATCGAAGGGAGAATTGAGACCAAGAAACAAAATGCAAGGCTAAATGTCGTGTTGTCAATATCATTTTAAGACAATGATATTGAAACTCCTAGATTTTGCTGACTTTTAATGCATGGAATTTAGAAGATGTTTGACTTGCTTCTGAAGTTTTCCAGGCAGACAGGCATACAGTGACCATTAAATGTGTTTAATTGTTGATGATATATACTCTATACAATTGTATCTTTGTCAATTAAAATATATTTTAACAAAAAATAAACCTTTCCTGTGTTGAATATGGCAGGATGGCTTTTCAGGAGCATGGGCTAGGTGAGGAAGTATTGAACATTTTGAGCCAGATTATTGGAGGCACCACTTTGGAAATCCAAGTAATTTGAAAATCCAGGAAGTATTGAGCATTTTGAGCCAGATTATTATTATTATTATTATTATTATTTTGATGTCGGGAAACCTCTTCAAGGCAAGGCCCTTCCGACCTACTCCTACAAAGTAAACCCTGGTCCCGTGCACTGCACCCTCGGAAGTTTCCCTACATGGAACTCTGGTTAAATCATTGGTTTTTCACTAGGGGTTGTGGTCCCAAATGATTGTTTAAACCCATGAGGTGTTAAACCTTGGACCTTGAAGGGAGTAATACACCAAGACCAAGGCCTTCACCACTTGGGCCAACCCCTTGGGGTTTTTGAGTCAGATTATTGAGCATTATGCAGTAGAAGATTCTCAGTTCTTTTTTTAAAGTATGATTGGTGTTAATTTTTTCTGAGCATATTTTTCATTCATGATTTTTGTATGTCTTTTTAAATTGCAGGAGCGATATAACACACTTAAGGAGAAGTATCACGAGAAACTTGATCTGAACTTCGACAACTCTGAGGAATTTGGACCTGATGTTGGCCTATCGTTGGACAAGAGCCTTGGTGCTGCTTTAGATTCTTTTGATAACCTTTTCTGTCGTCGCTGTATGGTAAGTGCTCCTAGACTATTTCTTATCTGTATTATTTTTTGAAAAGAATCATTAGCATTTCAGTATCTGATATAATCCTTTGATTGCTTGTACACACATGCTTATCTGTTTGCATCTATACAACAGCTATTTGACTGCCGGCTGCATGGCTGTTCTCAAGCTTTAAGTTATCCCGTAAGAAGCAGTTGTTTATAGTTCTGATGAAATATTTTGTTTTTATTCATTTATTTGACCAGAGGCTTTTCTTGACAGACCGAAAAGCAGTCTTACTGGTCTGAACATGAAGAAGACCAGATACCTTGCAGTTCTCAATGTTACCTTCAGGTATGGATCTTTTTCCTCTCTTGCAATGTTAGTTGACATGATTTTCAGTCCTCTTGCTTTGTTTCTAGTTGGCCCGTTTGTGGGACCTAGATCATCTGCGTGTCAGTTTGTGTTTTTTGAGTGATGTGTCTGTGTTGTTGAGGATATTGGATGGTGTTCACTTTTATAATCAAGTTAATATTGCAGCTTCCTAGTTACAATCAGTTCCTTCTTGTAAATGATTAGCATATGACTAGACGGGTAGTTTGATAATAGTAATCAGAAAAGGGAGGGGTTCATTTATGGGATGCATCTTTTCTGCTTCATATACAATTTAATCCAAGTGCTTTTATATTATTGAGACAAAATTGTCACTTTCGAATGATGCTCCATCCCTCCTAAATCGTTTTTGCTCATTTAGAGTTGAGTTTATGATCAAACTAATTAGAAAAAATAGATCACATTGAGACTGTTTTAAGAAACTGTGATAAATAATAGTGCACAATGTAACTCAAGAAACGCAGGTGAAACAAACTGCTTCATTTCATTCTCTTCTTTTTTCTTTTAAATTAGAGGCCTTTTTTTATATAATCACTACCTTCTGTCCATGTTTACATGAGGCTTTCTGCCACTCTTGCATGGGAAAAGTGTGAAATTGATCAGATTCTTGCAGTTAAGAGCTGTCAAAGACATGCCAGAAAGTTCAACTATCGATGATTTTCAGAGGATGGAGCATACAAATTCAGAAGAGAGGGTTGGGACTACTGTTAATGCTGAAGAGCAAGGTTCTCATGATAATGCAAACATTATACAAGATGAAGGATGCATTTTTGGAAAAAGTACACCTGTTATTTCAGAAGCTGTTTGTAGTTCAGAAGTTGCTGCCACAATTTCAGATGTGAATGTTACAGCAATAGACAACCAAAGGATCGGGAAGCGCAATTTCATGAAGAACGCAGACATGGCACTACATGACTCAACATTGGTTTCTGATGATTTCCAGGATTCCAGTAAGAAACAGAAGATGTTTTCAGCTCCAGAGGTGGTAACTATAACTAGTGAAGCTCCACCAGCTCAGAATCACACTTCAAGTGACAATGGTGAAAGTCAAACGATGCCCAAAGGCTCTCCAAAGGAACCTGCTGAACATACCTTGAGTGAATTTGTTAGTTCTTTTAGTGCTTCCAGTGATAGGTCTGAGGACGATGCCAGAGATGAAATAAAAGACACCCGAAAAGTGCCTGAACTGAACCAATCATCCAATTCCGTAGGAAGAAGTGCTGAAGGGTTAGGTAGCTCTGAATGGAAACCTATTGAGAAAGAACTGTATTTAAAGGGTATAGAGATGTTTGGAAGAAACAGGTATGGAGCCTTTTGCTTTGCATGCTTTTTTACAACATCTTATGTGAAACAATAAAAAAAAAATAAGGAACTTAATAGTTTCTTTTTTTCATTGAGTGACTGCTGTTTGACTCACTAAGAAAAATGCAGTGTCATAGAGAGGAACTCAGGGATAGCATCCAATTTAGTTTTGGAAGGGTGCTTATATATTGTTTAATATCTCCAGTTTCTTTGTATCAATATGAACTGAGTCTCTCACTGTTACTTTTGGTTACTTAGAATAACTTGTTTGTTTATGTCTTTTAATTACTGAATATGCCCTTTTAGTTTTCTAGAAGCAATGCCACGTTAATGGACCAGAGTGTTTTTGTGGTGACTTATCAGGGTTATGTTAGTTTGTGTCAAGTGCAGTTGATGCTCTATTTCATACTTGGGTGATATCTCAGCCACTTGAGGAGCATGTAAAACATTAACATATTTAACAAAATCATTGTGACCCACACTTCCTGTGGTTGATAGACAGGGAATGGCCTGAAAAATGAGAAACAAATAAGTGGCTTTGTTTAAATCCATCAGAGCCGGATACTCTAGCCTGATTCATCTATTATTTTTTCCCTGCTTTTGTTTTTTTTTTTTTTTTGGTGGGGGGGGAGTTTGGGAGGGCGTTGGTGTACTTGCAACAGAGGTTTGGTTTTCTTTTGACAGATGTCTGACTTAATAAATTGAATGTAGATTTTCTTGCAATTGTGGATGTTTTTATTCTTCTTATTTTCAAGGTGGGATTCAGGTATCTTTGTTTATCAGTTTGCACTTAATGTAGGGCTCATGCTTTGCAGCTGTCTCATAGCCAGGAACTTGCTTTCTGGTCTAAAGACATGCATGGAGGTATCCTGTTACATGCATGAAGGGGGAGCTTTGACGCCGAACAGACCTACTGTTCCACCAAGTTCATCAATGGAAGACAATGGGAAAGCTGATATGGAATATACTGTAAGTATTCCAAGTTATTTTTCTTGCTTGTTATTTTCCTTTTGATTTTTTTTATAGCTACTGAAGAAGGTTTTGTAACTCCAGTGAGATTCGAAACTAGGTTGTGGAATTGCTGCCTTACTAGCTGAGCAATGGGGATATTCTTCTCTCTTCCTATCAGGCTTATTTTGATTATATTTTTTCATTGACTGATGAAGAAATGATGGATGGGATGGATGGAAATAGTTTGTTAGTATATGCTCAACATTCATAAATTTCTTAAACACAAAGTGTGTTCACTATCCACAACTGCAAGCACACGTATCAAGGTTCAACCATTTGGATTTTACAATTTGGTGAAATGAATTGTGTCTGCAAATGTAGTCTTCTTCCTTCACTTAAAGGTTGTACAACTCTTTTTGGTAAAGCTCAAAGGAGCTCCATGTGCTTTGTCTCACTCAAGATATCTGTAGTGACAGTATTCAGCTTCAGTGTTATGGGTTTACTGACTGTAATCTGGTCTATCCAAGTTTAGTGGATGAACCATTTGGAATAACATGACACCTGTAAAGTATAGTGGGTAAAGATGATTGAACTAAGGATGGCTGCAAGTTATCTTTTGGCTTCTGAATTTAATTATCCACTTGCCTTCTAACCTGTTATTGTCAATAAGCCTTTATTTGCAACATAGAGAGCCTTGATTAATTTGATTGCATTATTTTCTTAGGACCATGAGATGCAAGTGAGATCACGGCTGCTACGTAGAAGGGGCAAAACGCGGAAGTTTAAATATTCTTGGAAATCTGCTGGCCACCCATCAATTTGGAAAAGAATCGCCGATGGGAAAAACCAGTCTTGTAAGCAATATACCCCATGTGGATGCCAGTCTATGTGTGGAAAGCAATGCCCTTGTCTACATAATGGAACTTGCTGCGAAAAATATTGTGGGTATGCTCAAGTTTTTTTATATATTTAGCTGTTCAAGTTGTGACTATGTTGCATTTTCATCATGGTTAATGAATATTCCAGGTTAAATCTAAGCTATGTGACGCATAGAAGGTGCCAAAAAATAAATTGCCTTTTGGTATAGTCACAAGATGTTCTGCCAAATAAATTAGAAAGCATGAGCAGAACAGCAGACTAGACCATGTATTAGTTATAAGGAACCACCCAAACGTGCACAAGACGCATGGACATGCATATATTTCCAAGAGAAATCACTTGGTGATTCCAAATAACTGTATCAAACAGATTGGTGTAGACCTTAGACCAAACAAATTTCTAATATGCCTTGAAGTGGTATGAAGTAGCAGAAGCAAAACAATTAACCATTGAATTCAAGACTCAAGTTTGAGAAGACTAGAACTCAAAAAATTATCCAGAATAATTTGTTCTCATAATTCACAAATTTCAATACATATAAACTTTTAAATCTTACAAAAAGGATATTTACCAGAAAGGGAATGCTGCCCCTGCATCCTGAGGTGGAACTCCTGATTCAGGAGATTGACTCAAGCCCTTGAATGTTGAGATTGGGTTTTTTGTCTAACATTAAGACTACTTCTAATCAATCCTAGAATCAAGGCAGAATGATGGTGCTGAGAGTTGACTGGAATTGACAAATTATAATCAAGATGGCAAATCAAATATTGTTGTTAAATGATATAATTAAAGGTTAAAAATCCATTATCGGAGACTTTTTCTTCATCAACAATCCTTAAATATAGAAATTGTGATATTGACTTTTGGTGGTCCAATTGGTCTAAATAACTCTTCAGCATTCTATCCTACAGTCCAGATAAAATAGATTTTTCATGACCAGTTTAATTTTTTCAGGTATATCCTTCAGAAATTTTCATTCTGTGCTTATTAGAAATTCTGTTGCATTCAATTTCAAATCAAAGCTGATATGTGAATCATTTGCTTGGATTTTTTTTTCTGTTGACGAAAAGTTTTTCCAGTTGCATATATGAACCTGAAAAATGAAATGAGATAGAACTTTCAAATGTTTCAGATGCTCAAAGAGCTGTAAAAATCGGTTCAGGGGATGCCATTGTGCAAAGAGTCAATGCAGAAGTCGGCAATGCCCGTGCTTTGCTGCTGGACGTGAATGTGACCCAGACGTTTGCAGAAATTGCTGGGTTAGGTAATGGGTTTCAAATATTTGATATTAATACTTCACTGGTGTTGGATAAACCTCTTTTTATTTATTTGTCTCTCACTTATCTATACACGAACTTCTCCTTTAAATATTGTGAAATTGTTTTATACGTCTGTTAAAGCTGTTTTTGAAGTTTATTTTGTTTTTCACCTTTCAGGGTATTTCTTTTTTTTGATAGGTAAAAGAGATTTTATTCAAAGTAACCTTTCAGAGTATATCTTAATCATGTATCCTTTTCATTTATGTAATTCCTAGTTTTCTTTTTCCTTCTTTTGGTGTCTGTTAACTAATATAAGAGGGTTGGCTTGCTTTACAGTTTTTGCTGCATCTGTATCAGTTGTGGTTACGATAAGATTTTTTTTAAGATGGCTTTGATTTTGGCAATTTTTGTTTACATCAATCTAAGTTTTATACTCAATTATTTCTGGTTATCTGTGCATGTGTTACTAAATTGTAGTCTCATTATATGTAGTTCCTTTTATCTTTAATAATACTTGCTTAATGCAGTTGTGGAGACAGTTCGTTAGGTGAACCACCCCGGCGAGGAGATGGCCAATGTGGAAACATGAGGCTCCTTCTAAGGCAACAGCAGAGAGTGAGCAACTCCTACTGTTTAGAACCAAATTGATAATCTATCCATTAAAAGGATCAAGTCAATGTCACATACCATGAAACCTTTGTTTTTTCTCTTTTCTTAATTTCAGATTCTCTTGGCAAAGTCTGATATTGCTGGATGGGGAGCCTTTTTGAAGGTTAGAAGACAATTCTTTCTTTTGTCCCCTGATAGTTTTTAGTCAAGTCTCTTCACTGAATTGGTTGATGTGATTGCAGAAACCTGTGAACAAAAATGACTATCTTGGGGAGTATACCGGTGAATTGATCTCCCATAGAGAAGCAGATAAGCGGGGGAAAATTTATGATCGTGCAAATTCATCTTTCCTTTTTGACTTAAACGATCAGGTAAATGACCTTCATTGTTTAGTATCTTCACGTCGGATCTGCCCTATTACTAGTTAAAGGTCACCAGCCTTTATGCATTTAATCAACAAGTTGGAAGCCTTTTGTTCAATATCTTTTTTAACGGGATCACTTTAACCAAAATGTTTTGACGCAGACTTTTAGTTTAATATCTACATTTCATTATGCTTTATTTTTACTATTAATATATGAGATGGACATCGACGAAGGGTAAATATAAAGGTTGAGAAGGAATTTTTGGGGCAAGTAAAATCGAAGCTTGTTTGTTTTGATACGTTCTCTTTATATCAGCTTACTTGAGATTACTATCTCATCTCAACATCCAAACACCATTCAATCACAAACATTTTTTAATTTCAAATTTTCAAATTTTTTATCTAATTATTACCTAATCATTATAACTTTCTCAAACTTCCAAACAAAATACAAAAATCAATTCAAAATTTTCAAATCCCAAAACAAAATAATATGAAAAAATTATATTCTAACTCTTTTTGAACTTTATAATTTTTTTTATTCAACTTTTTTTTTTTCTCTCATTTCTCAAAACCTCATAAAAATCTTAACTCAATTTATTTTACTACTATTCATAAATTATCTCACTATTATTAACAGATTTCTCATGTCATCTATGTAACCAAATGAAGCATAAAAATGTGGAGGAAAATATCCCTTTTGAGAAGAGGAAAGTTTGTGGAAAAAAAAAAAAGCTTTTAAAGGTGATTATAGTGCTGTGCCTGAGGATGCCCCTTATACGACAAACAACTAGCTTTGAATGAAAATTGAAGTGCTACTTCCTTGCAGCTTTATCATTTTCCTTTTAGCTTCTTCATTCTCCAATTCCTGCCTACTCTATTTGCTTTGCTTGGCGTGTTATTCATACTTGCCACGTCCAATAAACTGTTACTTCAACATCTTGGTATACGTCATCTGAAAGCATCTAGCTCTTTATTTACAGTTTGTACTTGATGCTTACCGCAAAGGAGACAAGCTGAAATTTGCAAACCACTCATCAAACCCTAATTGCTATGCAAAGGTATGTGGCTTTCTATTAACGACCCTGTTGTCATTGGCTTGTATAGGTAATGCTCGTTGAGCTAATACATTGGTTTGTATAGGTAATGCTCGTTGCAGGAGATCATCGAGTAGGCATTTTTGCCAAGGAACGGATTGAAGCTAGTGAGGAGCTCTTCTATGATTATCGATATGGACCAGATCAAGCACCTGCATGGGCTCGAAAGCCGGAAAGTTCCAAGAGAGATGATTCATTGTTTTCTCAAGGCAGAGCAAAGAAACACCAATCTCATTAGCCATTGGTCCAGTGCGGGATGTACATACTAGTCCATTTTTCTGGTTACCCACAGAGGTTCTTCTTGAGAAGAGTTTTCAGAAGCTATGGCAGCAGCATTTCAACTCGTGAATGTGCTCGATGTTGCTTCTATTCAACATAAAACTCGAGCAATAACATTCTATAGTAATTACACATAATAATACCAACAACAACGACAATAAGATTCTATAGCAATGAGGTCAAACATTGTCACTGTATGGGAAATAAACAAGAAATCCTTCTAGCTTTTCAGCATAATAGGCAATATGTAGAGACTTAAGACAATGCTGTCGGAGGCATACTTGACTGTTAATTTATGGATGTAAATTTTCTTTTTAATATGAAGTTAATGTCAGACAGTTACATATATTCAGATATGAATTAAGTATCAAAATTGTAGTACCTATTTTGGAGCTGTAGCCCCTGTTTATGAGCTTGATACGCCAGAATGTGAAGAGGATCGGTTAGTTAAGACAATAAACGTTTCTTTGTTCAAATAACATGAATCTCAATGAGAACAGGGTGGTCATTTCCTTAAAACTGCTTCGCCGCAAGAATAACATCTTGGATACGCATCCAATAAGCTAGTTGGTGTGGGCAATGGGTGGCTGAAAAATGTAACCTGCAAGCTAGCCGCAAAAATCAAACGGCCAACAGAGGTTGTAAGAAAACACCAAGTTTAGAAACAAGAAGAGTTTACTATGGATTAGATTGGAGAAGAAAATACAAAATCTCATTCCATGTATCAGGGACACCAGGAAGACACCAATGACTACAATCTTGAATGTTTGAAGAAGAGCGCTTCCCTGATTTTCCTACATATCTTGATGGATGACCATCTATCCTATACCCTGACAAATAAGTAATATTCAAGAAAGTCACAGGAGTTTTCATCTGCTTTATGACTTGCTCTACAATGATATTCTTCTCTGGGTAACTGGTGATTGAAGTTTTGTTGAGGGGTTGAGTAGCTTCCTCACAATGCCCACCTGAATTCCATTGTCCTCCCCTATTCATTTCAAATGATACACTACTCAGCCACTGGCATGAAGAGACTTGACAACTACCATCAATGTTAATGGAAGTGTAAAAGGGCAAACCTGAAATGGGAAGGTGCCGAACTCCGAAAGAAAACTCGGGTTTTTCTGGGATTGATGTACTTATCAACCCATGATGCCCAAGCCATCAGAGCTCTTCTGAAAGCGGTGGAAACGTCGAGTCGAGGATGAACTTGGTTCCCTTCCTGGTAGTAATTGATCCTGTTATAAGACAACCAGATGTTAAAAACAATAATTTAAACATGAAAAACAGTATCCTTTATACTTCACATGCAAATAATGACAACTTTAATTGGTTAGCTGAATGGATACACTATGAGTAAACAATTCCATTACAAGATACTCAATAAAAATTCACTAATTAGGAAGCACTCTAGATATTAGCCATCCTTCAATGCTGAGTACACATAAAAATAAAGCAACTATGAAGAATAGCTATGCTTTTAACAAAATATAAAGATAAATAAGAATATATTACTTTATAAATTGACACTATGATTTGAAACAGTTAAGATTGGATCTCTCAGTGCAGCATAATAGCATATACAGACCTAGGTCTTACAAGGCCAATAATTCAAGAATGGCACTTACCCTCTTTGGGTTTTGTAATGTGACCACCAATGTGCGGTATTGAAGACCAAAATATCAGCTCCTCTCCATCTTGATGTCCCACGATCGATTTTATCAATTTGCAAGGTCTGCACTCGCTTCTGGCCTATTCTAGCTTTACTCTCGTGAACTAAAAAATGAGTGATATAGTATTCCACTGTACACTTATAATCCTACAAAACCAAACTCAATATCAAAGACTCCAAATAATCCTTTATAAAATAATAACAATAATAATAATAAATAAAAAATAAAAAAGGTAAGAGAGCCGAGAACAGTTCTGCGTGGTTACCACAAACTTGAAACTGTAATTTCCCTTCTCTTTAGTAATTCTCCGTCCATGGGTCTCATAGACCCTCTTTGGATCTCCAATACCGCCAATTAACATACAAAGCATGGATTCCCATTGGTTCCTATTGATTGAATCGCCCACAAAAACTAGCCTTTTCCCTCTGATGAATTCCAGCATTTTTGTTGCGTTGAACCTATAGCACAGGCCAGAATCTGCGTTCTTTTATCTCTATCGTAAATTTTTTATAACATTAAAACATTCCTTGAGATCTAAATTTTATTAGCAGTAGAAAGCTAAAAAATGAGCAAGGTAGCAGTACCTTGGAATTTCACAATCGTGGGGTTGCCATCTCCACTTCATATAGATCTTGTCCAATCTTCCATTAGCCCCACAATTAAAACCTTCATCTATGAAAGGACATGAAACATTTGTGTACAAAGGATAGCTTTCATCATAAATCCATCTGCCATTTGTCAAATCGCAATCTTTTACTCTCTTCTGTTCAACCTTCTCTCTACTTGAAACTACAAAATTCTTGGATGAAGTCCCTCCAATCCTCTTCTCTTTACCCCTTTTACCACTTGGAACTTCAATTTTCTCAGACGAAGTCTGGGATGTACTCCCTAGCAATGTTGACAATTTACCTTCCAACCCATCACCTTTGCCGCCTCCAACTACTGAAGCTCTGGGCCCATGTTCCTTTCTCTGTAGCCCGCTAGATACTGAAATCGAGCCAAACCCAGTTGTATTTTCATGTATACTGTTAGGAATATCAAGCAAAATTAAACTTTTCTCTCCAGTTGCCGAAAAATTTTCACTGGGAGCAGGTAATTTCTGAACAGTTAAGGATCTGAAACCCAAACTGAGGGAGGACTGATTGAACTGGAAATGGATCTCTTGGGGAACTGAAGGGGTGCCTCTGATGACCCAAATGGTAAAGAAGATGAAGAAGATGACAGAGGAAGGGATTGTGAAGGTAAAGACCAATAGTCTAGTGGGTTTGAAGGAGAAACTTCTCTGCTTCTCCATTGTATGCTCAAGTTAGTTTCTCACTTGGCTGCGGCACAGATAAAAAGATGCTTCAACGCTAGTTCTCACAGAATAAAAATAAATAAATAAATAATAAAGGACAAACAGTATATATTTGGTGGTGTCAACGACGCATGCATATGGGTGATGCTCTGCTGAGGAAGCAGATGGTGGGAATAGTGTGGTTAACGTTTATCTATCACGATTGCCCTCCACCTTTTTCTGGTTCTCATTTTCTTTTTTATCCTCTGAACACACTACTTATTTTAAAACTTATTATAATTATTAAAAAAAAAATCTCGAATATAAACTACTTTTATATTATTTCTTGTTTTAGCTTTCCATTGCAACAATATATCTGGTGTCTCAATAAATAAATTTATAAAGAATATTTTTTTAAACTTATTTTCTATCATTCTTGTGATTTCTTAATATATTTTGTTTAGCCCTTTATTTTTCCCCTTTAGGCTATGTTTGGAATTTTAGATTTTGAGCTAAATTGAAATTAATTGAGTTCTTTATGAATAATAATGAGTTAAGACGGTCGAGTGAGTTTTGTAGAACCCACCTAAAATGAATTTAAATATGTTTGGATGTTAAAATGATTTAGATACATTTATAGGAAGTTGAAAAAAGTTGTAGACCATATATGTAAATAGATTTTAAATTAAGATAAATTTAATAATTTAAAAGTCAGATGTTTAAATGTTAAACTCATTTTAAAATTAGACTAAACTGAAATCACAACTATCAAGATTGCTATGTGCATCTAAAGAGGTTTATATTCCTTGAGAGGGCTGCTTGCTTTTGTCACTTTCCAAATCGACATTAGGATAATCTCTTTATTAAAGTTATCTATTGTTACCTTTTATTCAAAATAATCCCTTACTTCTTTGTAATAACTTGGAGTTAGTTGCCTTTGCAGAACCTCCTGAGTATAAATTTTCAGATATGGTATGTGAGATTGTTTGTAAATAGTAGTGAAATTGTTTGTGAATAGTAATAAAATGATTCGAGTTTAAGATGTTTTAGGAGTTTTGGAAAAGAAGAGATAAAAAGTTATATAAAAATATTATAAAGTTAAAATATTGTTATAATATAATTTTTTATTATAATTTTTATTTTAGAATTTAAAAAAGTTGAATTGTTATTGTATTCTATTTGGAAGTTTGTAAAAATTATAATAATTAAGTAATGATTAGAAAAAAAAATTGAATATTTGAAATTAAAAAATATTTATTTTTGTAGTATTTAGATATTCATATGAGATAGAATGAATTAAGAATATATTGTTATTTAAACCAGACCAAAGATCTATCATATATATACCAAAATATGGTATACTTGTTTTCTTAATTTTCTTAGAACGGACGATAATGTGAAATATTTATGGAATATTTATTTTTTCCTCTTTCTTTATATATATTTTTAATTAAACATGATTCATGCAGCATAAAGATTCCACACAAGAAAATATAGAAATACAAAAATTTTATCTGTAGCATAACGTTGCGATTCATGCTGATAACGTTAAGCTATAACGTCACATGTGGTGGCGACTCTTAAGGCCAGTGGTCGGCGGGTGGACGGGCGGTCGTGCGTGCGTGCGTGGGGTTTCTCGCTTCTTGCGTCTGTCTGTACGTGGGGTTGTGTGCACGCGTATCGATGTTGGATGATTTTGTAAAACAAATTAATAAGAGTAATTCTATATATATAATCTAAAAGTACGTAAATGTTAGGTAATTATATTAATAAAGACTAGAGTCTATTATTATTAAAAATTTAAATTTTTTATTTGTGTCCCATCATGTATATTTTATTTTTTTAATTTTAAATAATTACTTGATAATTACACAATTTACAAATATAAATATCTTTTTTTAATTATAATAATAAGAGTGGAAAAATCCAGTGGCGGATCCACGTTGGGCAGGCATGGCCCCCCAAGAAATTTGAAAAAAAAATAGATATACGTTAATTTTTTTGATTTGATAAAATAATATTAATTTATCATGTATTGACCCATTCTCTAAAAATTATTTTGGCTCCTCTATAAAATTTAATCTGATATAAAAATGAAATAAATAAAACACATCTCATATAAAATAAAATACATATTTTTCTTATAAATAATTTTTTTTTTTAAATTCTAACTATAACCAATAATATTTCTAACATCTTTTGATTTTCCAAAACATTTCAATATCCAAGTTATGGCTTACAGCAATCTGCCATTTATAGACTGACATTTCTTTCGTACACGGTACAACACATCATACTTCACATTTTATTTTCTCCATTTTCCAACGTCAAAACGAAGAAAAGAAATAGACGCTTTACCTGCTCGATTGTAAGGCACGATGGACCCATTTCCAGTTTCTTAATCTCCAAAAACTGGAAATGATTTTGTTTATTTAAAAGAACGTAAATTACAATTTTAGACACTCTGTATTTCTTTTATTTAATATATTTGTATGAATGTCTTTATAATATTATTTCAATAATATATTATTTTTGACATGTCAAATACTTTTTTAATACATAAGTTGTATTAAACGTATTTTATTTTTATTGTAAATCTTCCTATCAGATTATTATATATCGTAAAAAAAATTGTATAAAAGTAGAAAAAAAATATTTTATTTATATTGTTCTAATTTTTTGTTTGGCTCCTCCTAGATTAAATTTCTCACTCCTTCGCTAGGAAAATCAATAAAAAATTACAAAGAAATACAATTTGGAAAATAGTTTCAGTAAAGTTAGGCCCATCTAGTCATGTTCTTGGCCTGAAGTCAAGAGATGATTAATGCAATTAAGACTTTTAAGACATTTTAATGGTAGTTAGCTTATGTCAAAGTAATTGCCATTGAACTTCTATCTAGTGACGTGTGGAGAAAGAATGCGAAGTAATATTTCAAAGTTAATAATAAGTAAGCTTTAAATAGACAAATCTCATATAGATTTTTTTTTTGGTAAAAAAAGATCTCACTAATTTTTTCTTTTTTTCTTTTTTTTTTTACAATTTTTAAGATATGGTTGACTTTTTATAGATGATTGGCTTATCTATTTGAAACTTATACAAATTATTTCTCTATTTTGAAAACAAGAAACTCGACAGACCATGGAGATCACAATAATGTCAACTATTGTGGTCCAGTTAAGCGCCTGACAAAAATGGTAGTTGACTGACTCCATAAACCTCTTGGTGAGATGCATATGCTACCGATGTGGATGCATGGAGATATGGCTCCAACATCTGCCCTAGAGTTGGGGCATATGAGATTTGGAGATGGTTGTGGTTTCATTTTAAATAGATGTTGCCAAATCTAGTACTCTTGGTTTCTTATAACTACTTTGAAGGCAATGACTTTCTGACCCAATAACACCATTCATGGTTTTTATTTTTAGGGATTATTGGGTCCATATATAGTTAGGGTTTGAACCCCACAATTACTAGTAAAGGGACTTGGCTTACACTTAGGGAGTCATTTTGGTTCATAATTCATTTTCTATTAGAAGTGGCTTTGTTAGACAAGGGATGCGTGTTTCTTTATTTTATTGTCAATAATCTTGTGGAGTTTGTAGATATTCTTTTCCACCTCTCCATTATTTTGTTACCCTTTTTTACATTAAAAGCATGACCCCTTTGAGAAAGAAAAGATATTTAAATTTCGAAAATATGATTATGAGTAATTCTATATACAACTGTAAAATGCATAAACACTGCGTAATCGTTTTGAAAAATTATATGATCCACTATTAAAAAGTTAATTTTTTTCATATAGATTTCATATTTTTTTCACATTTTTCAAAACGATTACGCAGCAGTTGCACAATTTACGGTTACAAATATTTTTCTCTTATCTTAATATTTTTTCTCTTATCTTAATATGATTGAATTACCCTATACCTTCTTCCATGTGGAAAGTTATTTACATCAAGGACTATTTTTCAATGACATGACATCTTATGATAGAGAGTATCACGTATATGCACTGTAGGTTCAATTTGACCCAAGAAAATTCTCATCTCAAATTCAAAATTCTAATATCATTATTACAACTTTTTCAAATTTTCATATAAAATATAATAAATAATTCAATTTTTTCCTAACTTTTTCAAATCTCAAAACAATAATAATATTAAAATATAATAATTTAATATTACATCTTAAAATTCAAAATTTTCATCTCAAAATTCTCACTTACCAAACCATACCCAAGGCTGCCTAATAATTACTTAGGGATCTAAGCATTTTCTCGTGAGAGTTAAAGAATTTTTATGTCTTGATTATGAAACTATTTTCTCTCTTCCATAATAATTGATCTGTTTCACAATCTTTAGCCACATGCTGACACACACAATTGAGACAACAATTTGATTCATATATATATATATATATAGTCCATGCAATTTTTCTCTAATAAATGATGCATTGAAATTAAAACCAGAAATACAAGAGTAGGGTGCTTCACACAAAAATCCCATTACAGTGATTACAATGCTAGAAGTGAGAGGGGGGTAGAATAAAAAGAAAATATTGATAAAAAAGAAAAAAGAAAATGGTGATGAATCATATGTTAAGAGGAGACCAGAAAATACAAATCCAAGCGTTTTAGTTTCTACGGGAAGATTGGTATTGAGATGCTTTTAAAAGTAAAGGGAGTAGATCTAAACAACTAATAATTTGGCTCTATAATTGATACAAGGATCTTCTCCTTTTTATTTGAAGGAAATGTGTACCATTTAATGCAAATATTGGGTGCTTTTTGTCATTTCACGTGAATCTACTATTTTTAGTTTAATGCTTTACATTGCATTTCATATTTCAAATTCATGCCCATGTAACCTTCTCACTTTTGAGTCATCCAAACTTGAATAGGTGGGGGGGTGTTGGTCTCAGCCATGACAGAATGGCTGGATCATTTCTTTAGGCTGATACCATGTTAAGAAGGAAGAAGGAGAGAAAATATTGGTTTGAATCATACATACTTCGTATTAAGCTTTACAAATAAATAGATGTACAATGTGCTATGTAAGGAAAAATACATAAAAGGAAAGTGGACTAATTGGATGGAGTCCTAAAAATAAGCTAATTACAAAAATCGTGCAAGGCTTGATTCTGTTCATAAATGGTAAGAAATCTGTCAATAGATTTTCTCAATCATAGTATTACTAAGATGAGTATAGGTTTTAACACACCTAATTCTTTTGCTAACTAAAAATAAAAGTAATGTTACTCCCACTTGCCATTGAGATTATGGTCCTCCATAATAACAAGAGAAGTACTAAGATCTACATAGAGATCTTATAAAAGCAAATTTACAAAATAACGTGATTTGATGTTATACGTTAGATCTATTTATAATAAAAATTATTTTACAATATAACATACCACATCAAGCCATGTTAATTTATAAGTTTACTTTTGTAACATTTCTGTGTATTTCTCTATTAACAAAAGAAAACAATGGTAACTCCATTTAATCAATTCTGGTGAGTCGCTGAACATGACAACAATCCTCCAATTCGTTTTATTAAAACAGTGACAGCAACCATTGATGCCTACACCATGTATAATCTCCTCTTGCCAATATCTCTTTAAAAGCTATTAACAGAAAAGCAAAATATTTCTAGTGGGTATTTGCTTCCAACAAATGATAAAAAAACTTCACACTAAAGCTAACTATCATATTTTAATGGGTATTTATAACGCCCAAATGAAAGGCTTAAATACATGGCCTATACTCCAAAAGAACTAATCAATGATATAATTGAAATTTTATTAGAACCTTATAAATAGCAAGAATCTCTCAACCCCAAACAATGTGGGATCTCACACACCATTGCCTTATCCTTACCATATGGGGTATCACAATCTCCTTCCTTAAATTTCCGAAGTTCTTGTTGGGCCTATCCATCGTAGGTGGCATAACTCAAGCTCCACATTTCTAGTTGGGATTGGCTCTGATACCATTTATAACACCCCAATGGAAAGCCCAAATCACAGAACTTATACTCTAAAAGACGATACAATTGGAGCCCCATTAGAACTTTATAAAGAGCAATAACTTCTCATTCGCAAGTTTTTTTTTTTTTTTATAAGTAAGAACTTCACCTTTCCAAGTGATGTGGGATTCCACACACCACCTACTTTTATCCTTATCATATGGGGCATCACAATATTATTCTTTGCTAAAAATTACTAGAACTACCACGCAGACAGCTTCTGTAACAGCCCGCTAAAATTATCAGTTTTGGATTATTTCCCGACAGCAATCACATCTCTCTCGTCTTTACCCTCATCTGGAATCACGCGTATAGATTATCTTTTCCGTAAATCACGTAATTTGTTCTTCACCGACAGCTGTAAAATCATGAGTCTTCCAAGACCACGCCTAGCCTTTCTCAAGCCCAAACTACCACTTTATGTGGTGGACAGCCACCGTACGCCGCCACGTACGTTCCTCCGACGCATGTTCGTGACGAACAACGAGCGACGCACGGGTTATCCCGTCGATGGTATAACCTTCTATCTCTAGTTATTTTACGTTTAAAATAGTTGGTTGGTTTGTGGATTGTGTAGTTGTATTTGTGGAATTCGTTGCGTAGTTGTGAAGCGAAGTGTGGTTGTGAAGTGTTGCGTTTGATTGTGTATTTTGTGGACTGTGCTGTGAAGTATAGGCGTGAGATGGATGCCGTAGATGTGATACGGCGGGTTGTGTGAAGAGAATACGCGTGTAGCGTATTCTGTGTAATGCAGCGACGCGCCGCGCGACGTGCACTGTAGTGATGTGTGTCGTAGAAGGAAGGGAGTACGCATGTAGTGTACTCCGTGTTGTATGGCGATGCATCGTGTGATGTGCATCGTGTTGATGAGAGTTGTAGCGAAGGAAGTACGCGTAGCGCGTACTCCGTGTCGCGTAGCGATGCACCGTGAGACGTGTATCGCAGTGATGGGTATTGTAGTGTGGATGGAAGAGAGTTCACGTGAGTGTACTCTGTATTAAGTCGTGATACATCGGATGGCGTGTCACGAAGGGTTGAATGGCGTAGCAGAGAAGTGTGGAGCGTATGGTGTAATGTTGGGAAACTGTATGACAGTGTCCCGAAGCAGTGATGATATGGATTATAGTCCGGGATGACTGGTGTCATCTTGTGGTTGACTATGGCTAAGAGTATATGGATTGAGAAATGAGTTGTTTGTTTGGTTGTTATTGATAATTTTAATGAACTTGTTTTAGTGCAAAGGCTTTCTGAAGTCAATTTATCTCTTCCGAGTATAGTGAAACCTCAAGTTGGCCGTGGTGTTGCAAGTGCTTACAATATGGCAATTGAGTTCAGAAGTGAAAATCTTAAGGACTCGAGTGTTCCTCTTCCAGCTGTTGTGCAGTTCCTCGTGTCTCGCGCTCTATTCTCATAGAACGCGACGATCGAGGTAAGTTAGCCTCTAACTTACTATCAGTTTATTGTGTATGTGTGATGGGTAAGAGAACTACAATTTATGTATGTATGTTATCGTATATGCCATGTCATGCTATGTCATTACATGTTTATCTGTTACGTATGATTTAATCTCTCATGAATAATTATCTGTTAAATAATCTTTTCTGCCATACAATGATGTATGTTATAAGTATGCCATGTTAAGTATGCCATATGATACATGTATGCCATGAAATGTTTATGATTAAATCATATTATGCCATTTACAAGTATACGCCATGTTAGAAAAGTATATGATATTAAATAATATCACATGCATTAAGAAAGATAAGACATGTTATGTTATAATAATGCGTGGGGCCACAACAACTGTGGAGTACGTATTATATTTATGTTATTTATAATGCGTGGGGCCACAACAACTGTGGAGTACGTATTATATTTTATGTTATTTATAATGCGTGGGGCCACAACAACTGTGGAGTACGTATTATATTTTATGTTACTTATAATGCGTGGGGCCACAACAACTGTGGAGTACGTATTATATTTATGTTACTTATAATGCGTGGGGCCACAACAACTGTGGAGTACGTATTATATTTATGTTATGTTATTTATAATGCGTGGGGCCACAACAACTGTGGAGTACGTATTATATTTTATGTTATTTATAATGCGTGGGGCCACAACAACTGTGGAGTACGTATTATATTTTATGTTATTTATAATGCGTGGGGCCACAACAACTGTGGAGTACGTATTATATTTTATGTTATTTATAATGCGTGGGGCCACAACAACTGTGGAGTACGTATTATATTTAATGTTATGTTACTTATAATGCGTGGGGCCACAACAACTGTGGAGTACGTATTATATTTATGTTACTTATAATGCGTGGGGCCACAACAACTGTGGAGTACGTATTATATTTTATGTTACATGAAGTATGGGGCCACAACAACTGTGGAGCATACACTACATGAGACACAGCAATTGTGACATGTAGAATACGTGGGGCCACAACAACTGTGGAGTACGTATTATATTTTATGTTATGTGAATTCATGGGGCCACAACAACTGTGGAGCATGAAGTATGGGGCCACAACAACTGTGGAGCATACACTACATGAGACACAGCAATTGTGACATGTAGAATACGTGGGGCCACAACAACTGTGGAGTACGTATTATGTTTTATGTTACTTGAATACGTGGGGCCACAACAACTGTGGAGTACGTATTAATGCACGTTATTAATCAAGACAATTAAATAAGATTCCAAGTTTATGTTAAGTCAAGTTTCAGATCAAGTTCATGTTATGTTATGCTCACGTACATGTTATGTTCATGTTCATGTTATGTTCCAAGTTCATGTTCACATCATGTTATGTTCACGTTTATGATACGTTCAAGCTCACGTTCATGTTATGTTATGTTCATGTCCATGTTATGTTTCACGTTCATGTTATGTTGATTGTTCATGTTATGTTTTAAGCTTAAGTTCATGCCATGTTAAGTCAAGTTCAGTTCACGCTTAAGTTCTGGTTAAGTCATGCTATATGTCAAGTTATACTATGTTTATGTATGACTATAATTATGCATTTATGCTTTTACTGCCATGCATGCATTTTTAACCTGTGTATAAGTTTTATGTTAACTTACTGAGATTTGTAATCAAATCTCACTGTGGTAGTCCCAACTACCATTCCCCCCGAATGGTAGATCTTGTTACAGGACCCAAAGGAGAATTGGAATCTGACCAACTGAATACGGTCGACTAGGCCACGGTGCGATGTTGATGATGGTATAGTATTTAACTTAGGTTAATACTTGTACTTTTGGAGTTGTATCTCAAGTATTCTTTTGATCACAACCATTTTAGACTAGTGTGGTGATCACGGCTTTTTAGTATGCCTTTATGTATGAATTATGTTTCAAGTATTTGGGATATATTTAGTTGGTGCATAGTATTGCTAAAGAAAAAGATTATCCGCTGCGAATATTGCATAATGTTAGATGCATGTTAGGAACATTGCATCTTATATGTCATGAACGGGGGCAGGTAACCTTGTGTTGCATGTCTCGACGCTTCAAATGTCCGTTCAATCCCAAGCGGAATTTGGGGACGTCACAACTTCAATGCTAAACATTTTTAGAGGGAACAGAGAAGAAATGACACATTGGATGAATAGCTCGAACAAAAAGTTATACCTTCAACTTGCATTCGCAATCAGTGTTTTACAATGTAATAATATTACTACAACTTTGTAATCACTTGTTTATAATTATCATAAAAAAAGGAGAAAAGGAAAAGCTCCAATGCACCAAATAGAAGAGATTCTTCTTTGAGTTTTCAACTTACTTGGCCACCCATGTTGGTAAGAAACACCGCATCCACGTGGACAAATCGAAACAGAGACCTTCTATTAGGACCGAAAAAGGATTTCACTGAAGACTGTAAATGGCAAACCAGCACACTGCTACATCTATCTATGGCATCACTGTTTCTGTCATCCTCTTTCAAGCAGAAAAAACAGCCTCAACAATGGCATGCTTCTTCTTAGGGTATCCCATGCCGATCATGTGATTGAGATACACCTTCCCATCCTTCAAGGTTGCTGCTGTTGCCAATCGATGCCTAGGCCCGGAGAATGTTGCTACAACAGAAGCAGTCTCCCACCCATCATGACTCTCCACTAATCTCCCAGAAGGATTCCCTACAACTACAAGTTTAGTTGGGGTGATTAATTCCAAACCATCTCCAAATGTCAGAGGCCCACCTATTATGTTTATTAACTTAACCTCCTCTCCTTTTGCTAAATCGATCTTAAACAAATTGCCACTGAATGTATAAATTACAATCAGAAAACCATCTGGATGGTAGACAATTCCATTAAGTCCAACCAAGGTTTTGTACCACTCTTTTGGAGTGAAGAGTGGACTTCTAATGATCGATAGGAACTTGCCATCAACACCAACTTTCCAGATTTTACTAGCTTTTACATCAGTAATATATGCATTGCCTTCTGCATCAACTGCTACATCATCCGCGAAAGATTTCTCATCACCTACTCCATTAAAAAAATTTGAAACCATGAGGAAAAAGAACAATTATGAATTATATAGACAGTGCTTTGACCTCAAAAATAGAATAATACCAGCCAGATCATGGTTAGGTGTATCAGATCCCATCATGGTTGTGAGCATACATTATTTGATCATGTCATGCAACCAGCGTGTTTCTACCATTTTAATCATAACATCCATTTTTCAACCATTCTTGAGTTGACAATGTCAAACTGTTCCATATATAATCTTTAGACTGACTACACAAATTAGAGAAAACCAAGTTGGCTAAAACAAACACACGGTGACAATATTACCTACAAAATACCGTGGCACCCAGAATCACAACCAGGCCAAGAAAAGGCTAAAATAAATAGTTGAAAAAAAAAAAACGGCTAGTAGCCGATGAGTGATGACGTAGACCTGGTCCACGGATTCATGGGTTCCAAGCTTTTTAAGAAAAGCGACAGATTTTAGGCAATCAGGGCCAGCTATGCTCTAAAAACCAACCATTCATACGAAAAATACAATGCATAAAAACTGATGCACGGACTTGCATAAATCGCTCGAGGTGAGACCCTTTGAGACGCATATATTCAAGCGTCTTCAGAGTACACAACCAGTAAACTAAGACTCAAATCGTCCCCAAGTCACTTGCTTTCTTCTTAAAAAAAAAAAATCAATAAATCAAACAATCATAATTAGGCTAAAAAATTGAAATTGACGCAGAATCAAAACAATTCATGCCATGTCATATGTTCATTCTGCCTTTTGACTCTCTATCAGAAGAGCTAGCTCTCGCCCAGTGTTTTGGTTTTCGTAGTCATATATTAGCTTTTTATTGAGAAATCTGGTCCTCTGGATTAATGAAAAACAACGGTATTCGAATGCACCAAGCAGAAGAGATTCTTCTTCGAGTTTTTAACTTACTTGGGCCACTCAGGTGAGTGAGAAACAACCGCTTCCAGGTGGATAAATCATAGGCCGCGACCGCACTGTAACGGTTCCCTATGACATCGGCGATCGCCACTAGGAGCCGGTTCCTCGGCCGGTCGACGACGAGACCGAGGGAAGCATTTCCGGCCAAGTCGAAGTCCTTCACCACCGTGACCTCCTCAAAGATGGCCTCAGGCGGATACCGGCCGCCATCCTCCTTCTCGGGAATTGAAACTTGGCCCACACCACCCTCGAGGAAAGAGACGAGAAATCGACGATTAAGATCGTCCCACTTGGAGCACTCGCGGAACCAGCCGGAGCTGTGGTAGTGGTAGACATCGGTGGAGGGCTTGGCGAGCTCGAGAGAGATGAGGTAGGCGATGGGTATGGCTGAGAGGAGAAAGAGGAGGAACAGCGACTTGGTGGAGCAACAAGCCATGGTCATGACTGACACACGGAGATGGAAGACAAACAGACACAGGTATTGGTTTAACTTTATATATGTATTAATTATTAATTAATATAATTATTATGGGATTATGGTTGTAGAGTGGGAAAAGTTGGGTATTTTATTGGTGAGGGGTTGGAGATTCTTTATTTTGGACTCTACTTATGGGAAAAAAAAATTATTAACGTTATTTATGAATTTTTTCAGGAAAAATTTTGAATAACTTTTTATGTAATTTTATCTTCCAGATCTTCTCTTAGTTGTTCACAATCCAATTGAATTATTGTCACATTTAATACTAACTCTTTTTTTTTTTTTTTTTCTCTTCGAAAACAAACTGCATTAACATAATAAACGTTCAACAAGCAATAAAGAAAAGAAAGAAAAAACAGTAAATTACAAAAGGGAAATCAAGGGGGATCCTTGCCACTGTGGAACTCCAGCAAACATTGAGGAATTTTGGTCCTGGGTATATCTCCAAATACTTGATTTGTAGATGCCCATTGCGCAATGGAATGCGCACATCGATTCTGAGATCGATGTATTTTGATAGCTTTCCAACTTTCAAACTTGTCTAGTCATGATCTTGCATCAGTTGTGAAGGCTTCCATGATCCAATCTGAGCTATTATGAGATGAGTTCAAAGCTGAAATAACATTCTGAGAATCTCCTTTGACAATTATTTTGGGCCAATGTTTTTCTGATGCAAGCCTAATACCTACTAGGGCGGCAAAAGCTTCTCCACAATTCGGGTTACAGCTTCTAGTAAATTGGGTTCTACAGCAAAGAAGGTTTCCCAAATGATCTCTACATATGGCCGTGGCTGTACTTCCAGAATTTCGGACAGCAACATCAAAGGAAATTGAAATGTGGTCAATTGGAGGAGGGTTCCAATGAAAATTGTCAAAACACTCATGTCTATCCCACGCCCTCTTATGATCAAGGTATGTCTTAAGAACAGAATCCACAAAGATATGGATTGGTTTGGTTGAAGATCCATGAATGATTTGATTTCTGTAAAACCAAAGACAATCCATTGCTATAATAGCAAAAACTTGAAAGAAATTGGTATCCTTAAGAAGGATATTCAGAGCTGATACAGGATCCAGGATAGCAAGAACCCAAGAGGAGATATCCTGTCCTGCCACTACCTCAATATCTAGAGGCCAAGGTGAATGTCTCCACAAAATCCTAGAATAAGGACAAGAAAGGAAGAGATGAGAGAGGGATTCCTCAGCTGAGGAACAAATGGGACAAAGAGTTTGTCCATCATTTAAAGAGAGGCAGTTTTTCAGCAAGGCTCTAGTGGGTAAAATCTCATGGAGAATTTTCCAAGTAAAAAGCTTGAGACGATCTTGAATGTGCAAAGACCAAAGCTTCTTCTAGATTTGAGGTGAATACTAACTCTTAGTGACTGTTGTAAAATATATTTTTCTTCAAAATATAAAGAAATGTTCTTAAAATGCTACTCCATTAGATTTTGTATTTTAAAAACATCATACATTTTACTACAGTGATGTCTCTACATGTAGAGGATCCTATTCATTAAATGTAAACATTTTTAATTACTTTCTCTTTCCTCTTCATGTGATTTCTCATTTCTTCCTCATGTGTAAACATTTTTAAATGAATAAAAAATAATAAAAAGTATAATATTTAAATGATATGAAGAAAAAATAAATAAACTGATGTATGATATATTGTAAAAGTCATTATGTAAAATAAAAAAAGTGGGTTTTGATGATGTATTTTGAAGGATATGATAGAGAAGCCATTAAGAGTACTCTAAAACTACAAATAGTTGATAATCTCTTTAATATTAATTGAAATTTGTCGTAAAAATTTGTATAAGCTTCAACTATACGAGTAATGCTACTTATCATTCTTTTATTTTTATCATTTTCTTATTATCTTATGATATGATATTAGATGATTAGAGACTACTTATTCTATTTTACTTATGAACTTATCATCTAATACTATATTATGTGATGATAAGAAGATGGTAAGAAAATAGATGATGAATAGATTTTTTCATCTTTTTTAAGAGTTCTAATTTTTTACAACAGGCCTTTGCAAGGGACCGAGCTACCATGTTGTCCAACGGATACTGCTGGGCATGCCGTTCAGTCCAAAAAAAATTTTATTTTATTTCTTCTCTTTTTTCTTTTCATATTTTAAAATAGATTGAAATATTTTTAAAAAATTAAAAAATAGATCAATATATTAAAAATTACTTCCTTAATCATTAAGTAAATTTTTTTTTTAAAAATTGAGATATACACTTGAGCAGTACATTTGAATGAGCAAACTAGCTTTTTCCTTTCGCAAGACTATTGGCCAAATATATATATATACTAGTAGGATACCAATGTGCAAGGCACATATTTTTGATTTAATGTGATTAATTTATATTATTTATTGTGTTTCTCAATCAGTAGAACTGGTTATAAGGTGTAAATTTTATAAAACAAATTTAATACGTGCAGTTTGAGGTTAATATATACATATGTAACTTAGCTTGTTGTTTTGGTTACTGGATGCATAGATATGACGGTAAAATTCTTGTGTCGTTGCTTTTTTAATTCATCTATATTTGCAGCAACGTGTATGGCTCATTCTTTTTCTGACACATGTGTTGTAATATTTTGCACGTATGGTAAATGTTCCTGCATAAAATAAATTTAAAAATTTAGAAGATATTGATAGACAATAATATTATACGTAATATTTTTGTGCATTGTACTATAAATATTGTATGATAAAATATTGTATTAAATAATTTCATTACCTCGCCAGTGTGGTTCATGAAATCAATTGCTGTACAACCCATTGCCTCTTCTGCAATTGCTCCAAATAAGACAGCTGCCAAAATGAAGAAGAGAGAAGATGAGTATAGGAGAGAAGGTCTTACCCATTACCTGCAAATGAAAGGAAAAAAGATCTGCTTCAACGAAATGAAAGGAAAAAAAAAAACCCAGTATGAAGAAACAAAATTGTAAATAACACAGTTAGTGAAGAATTCATCAATATTAAACCGCTAACCTGATTTTTCAACAAAAACGGTGGCCAGCTTTTTAGATCAGACAAGCACCGCAAGCTTTTTCAGCTTTTCTGTAGCTGTCAGCCCGCAGATCTATTCTACTACATCTCTTGTCTCTTGTAGAGAGACGCTTCACGAAAGATGCCGTGAAGCAATAGAGATGCTTCGTCCTTCCTTTCATAATTTTCTCTATAAAAGAAATATTCAGCTCATCTTCATTTGCATCCCATCTTCTTTACTTTTCTGCAATCTCTCTCTGCATTTTTACTCTACAATGACCTAGCAATCTTCTCGTAACCAATACGTAAGGTATTCTACACCATTTTCACCAGTTGTTTCTGCTTCTGCTGTAGGTTCTATAGTACAATACAATAATGATCTGGCTAATAAGTCAGATGTTGAAACTATCTACGAGCTTGTAAATCTTGGTACCCATTACTCTTCAGCTATTTATGCATTTTCTCAGCGACTACAATCCAAACCTTATGATTTGGACAAACTCAATGAGAAAATTTCTATCATTCAGCGACTTCTTCAGGAATCTCATATGCAGATAGAAGCAATAAAGCAAGAGAATAGGAAATTAAAATCCTTGCTTAATTCTTCTTTTAGATTGCCTACTCCTTTAGACAGAGATGCCACGCAAATTTTAGAGGAGCAAAATCGTTTGAAGAATGAGGCAAAGAGCCTCAAATTTCTGTCATTTTGTTTCGAGATAATAAAATAATATCTCACAAATATTTATATTGTGTATCTATCTTCTGGTAGATATTCTGTGTGCTCTATTTTATTTTTGGTAGCTCAAATCATATTCTGCGCATATGAGGGTTGCATTCACTTCTACGTTTAAAGTGAAAACTAATAGATCTAAAAGAATAGATATAGATCTGTCAATACACAACAAAAATACATGTTCAACACCCAAAAAAATCAATTTTTTTTTCTCTTTGAAAAAATCAACTCGGAGATGAAAATAAAAGAAAGATGACTTAGAAAATAGAAAAATAAAAATAGAAGGAAGCAGTTTTGATGGTTTTGCTTTGCTTTTTGTGGTTTAGAGGGTGCAAAAGTGGTTTTGTTGTTCTGGTGAATACCTTGAATTGCAGCAAAATTCGTACATCTTTCCTCCGCTTAGCAAAGGTCACCTGCGTGTTGATCTTGTTCTCGATCATCAACATGAACAAAAGAAAAGAAGAGAGAGAAGAAGTTTACTTTCGGAGAGAAGAGGAAAGAGAAAGTGAAGATGAAAGTCTGAAAGAAAAAAAACTTGAATCAAAAAGAAAAAAAAAACATATGAACACATATAGAAAAAAAATTGTTCTGTGGATCTGAAAAATAGAAATCAAACAAAAGGAAAAAAAACTTGAATAAATTTTTTACAAACAGATCTGAAATAAGCGCAAGAAAATCAACCAAAAACAGATCTCTTCATATCTTTGTAGATGTGTTCAGACCTGTTTTTCAACCGAGCACCGTTGCCACGCCAGCCGCACACACAACTCCACGGACCACCAGTCACGGTGGGTTGCTAGTAGGGGCATATCTTTGTAGATGTGTTCAGACCTGTTTGTAGGGGAAGAAGCTGTGAAGAGATGGTGGGTGGAGGTGGTGCGACGGCGCCGGAAACGGCTCAAAACCGTGCGGCTTAGATGGGCTTTAGGTGGCTAACGGTGGCTCGGATGGAGGTGAAACTTGGTGGGGATGTTCACCGGTGAGAGGGGAAGAAAACTAAGTGGGTGGTGTACGACACCTCCACCGGACGGGAGTGTAATGGCCGGCCGAAATAGGGGCGACGGGAAGGAGAAAAGAGAAGGGGAGAGCACGGGGAGAGAGAGAAAAGAAGAAAGAAGCACGGGAGAGAAAAGAAAAACGCATGGAAAGAGAAAAGAAAGAAAGAAGAAGAAATAATTATCTTTACTGTGCATTTCGAATTTTTTATTATCTTTACTATGCAGAAATCGAATTATTATATTACTGTGCATTCAATTATTATCTTACTATTCATTTGAATTTTTTATTATCTTTACTGTGTATGAATCAAATTATTATATTACTGTGCATCATTACTGTGTATTCACGAAAATTTTCGACGATTTATAGAATTTTTTATTATCTTTACTGTGCATTTTAAATTTTTTATTGGATGAAGGATTTGAGGGATGAAAGAGGTGTTAAAAATGTATGTAAGGGCAATAATTCATTATAAACCTTATAATTTATTATTAATCAATAATTACTTTATGACATCTTAATCTTCTCGAAAATATTATGCTCTAACGAGGCAGCCACATACATGATATCTCTAAAAAGATGATAGTTGCAGTACCACTTGTCGATTGTTTTACACTATACTTTACAAATAGTCGCATCAACTTGGCCACGATCAACAATTTAATACCATTTTTTTTAATATATATAATTTAGTCACCATACCTACAGAAAATTAGGCGGCCTGATCTATCTCTATATTATATTAAATAACTCTATAAGATTAGGTTTGTTTATCTTTACCTAATCTCGAATTATTATAATATCAGACAAAAAAGATCGAAATCCAGCCATTCTGTGATTAACGGAATGGTAATCCCACGTGTAACAAATATTAAATAATAATATTTTATTTTATTTGTTTTATTCTTCTTTTCCTTTATGCATTTGTCTGTTAGTTGGCAATTTATCTCATGTGGTACCTTTTCTATTTTGTTTTATTTTTTATTTGGGGGCCCTACAATTAAATTATTTACGATAGGGCCTTACCAGAGAGAGAGAGAGATTTTTCTGAAAAGTAAGATCTGTAATATCGTTTACAACATCAAATAGATTAAAAAAAAAAACTATGCGTTGGTTATTCATCTAAGTTGTCTTCTTTCAAGATCACATGCATAATAGTAATATCAGACAAAAAAGATTAAAATCCAGCCATTTCGTGATTAACGAGATGGTAATTCCACGTGTAACAAATATTAAATAATAATATTTTATTTTATTTGTTTTATTCTTCTTTTCCTTTATGCATTTGTCTGTTAGTTGACAATTTATCTCATGTGGTACTTTTTCTATTTTGTTTTATTTTTTATTTCTGGGCCCTACAATTAAATTATTTACGACAGGGCCTTACCAGAGAGAGAGAGAGAGATTTCTGAAAAGTAAGATCTGTAATATCGTTTACAACATCAAATAGATTAAAAAAAAAAACTATGCGTTGGTTATTCATCTAAGTTGTCTTCTTTCAAGATCACAGGCATAATAGTAATATCAGAAAAAAAAAATCGAAATCCAGCCATTCCATGAGTAATGGGATGGTAATCCCACGTGTAACAAATATTAAATAATAATATTTTATTTTATTTATTTTATTCTTCTTTTCCTTTATGCATTTGTCTGTTAGTTGGCAATTTCCATTTATTTTAACGCTATCTTCTTTTCCTGCTTTTCTATTTTGTTTTATTCTTCTTTCCTTTTCTATTTTGTTTTATTTTTTATTTGTGGGCCCTACAATTAAATTATTTACGAAATTTTTATTACCTTACTGTTCAGATTAATGTAGTTACTGTGCATGCACGAAAATGAAAACGGAATTTTACTGTGCAAAAAAAGGAAATTTCTTAAGCGTGTTTTTTTATTTTTTTTTGTGGGTCCCACGATTAATGTAGTTACTGTTTATGCACAAAAATGATAACAAAATTTTACTGTACAAAAAAACGGAAGCCGAAAATCTACTATTCATTCAGGATAGCCGCTTATTATATATAATAGATATTGGCCAAATATATATATATATATCTATCTATTATAATAAGCGCCTATGCGCTTACTACAGTAATAAACAGTTAAATTGTCGTTCCGTTTCCGTAATTTCATTTTGCACAGTGTTTTGCACAGTAACATTCCGTTTTTATTTTCGTTAATTTACACAGTAAATATAATAAAAAATTCAAATGCACAGTAAAGATAATAAAAAATTCGAATGAATAGTAAGATAATAATAAATAATAATAAAAAATTCAAAATGCACAGTAAAGATGATAAAAAATTCTAAAATTCCCGTGAATACACAGTAACGATGCACAGTAATATAATAATTCGATTCCTGCACAGCAACGATAATAAAAAATTTGAAATACACAGTAAAGATAATTATTTCTTCTTCTTTCTTTCTTTTCTCTTCCCGTGCGTTTTTCTTTTCTCTCATGTGCTTCTTTCTTCTTTTCTCTCTCTCCCCGTACTCTCCCCTTCTCTTTTCTCCTTCCCGTCGCTCCTACTTCAGTTGGCCATTGCACCCCCGTCCGGTGGAGGTGTCGTACACCACCCACCCAGTTTTCATCCCCTCTCACTGGTGAACATCCCCACCAAGTTTCACCTCCATCTGAGCCACCGTTAGCCACCTACAGCCCATCTAAGCCGCACGGTTTTGAGCCGTTTCCGGCGCCGTCGCACCACCTCCGCCCACCATCTCTTCACAGCTTCTTCCCCTACAAACAGGTCTAAACACATCTATAAAGATATGAAGAGATCTGTTTTTGGTTGATTTTCTTGCGTTATTCAAGTTTTTTTTTCCTTTCGTTTGATTTCTATTTTTCAGATCCACAGAACAAATTTTTTTTCTATCTGTGTTCATATGTTTTTTTTCTTTTTGATTCAAGTTTTTTTTCTTTCAGATTTTCATCTTCACTTTCTCTTTCCTCTTCTCTCCGAAAGTAAACTTTTTCTCTCTCTTCTTTTCTTTTGTTCATGTTGAGGATCGAGAACAAGATCAACACGCAGGTGACCTTTGCTAAGCGGAGGAAAGCTGTACGAGTTTTGCTGCAATTCAAGGTATTCACCAGAACAACAAAACCACTTTTGCACCCTCTAAACCACAAAAGGCAAAGCAAAACCATCAAAACTGCTTCCTTCTATTTTTATTTTTCTATTTTCTAAGTCATCTTTCTTTTATTTTCATCTCCGAGTTGATTTTTTGAAAGAGAAAAAAAAATTGATTTTTTTGGGTGTTGAACATGTATTTTTGTTGTGTATTGACAGATCTATATCTATTCCTTTAGATCTATTAGTTTTCACTTTAAACGTAGAAGTGAATGCAACCCTCATCTGCGCAGAATATGATTTTAGCTACCAAATATAAAATAGAGCACACAGAATATCTACCAGAAGATAGATACACAATATAAATATTTGTGAGATATTATTTTATTATCTCGAAACAAAATTACAGAAATTTGAGGCTCTTCGCCTCATTCTTCAAACGATCTTGCTCCTCTAAAATTTGCGTAGCATCTCTGTCTAAAGGAGTAGGCAATCTAAAAGAAGAATTAAGCAAGGATTTTAATTTCCTATTCTCTTACTTTATTGCTTCTATCTTCATGTGAGACTCCTGAAGAAGTCGCTGAAGGATAGAAATTTTCTCATTGAGTTTGTCCAAATCATAAGGTTTGGATTGTAGTCGCTGAGAAAATGCATAAATAGCTGAAGAGTAATGGGTACCGAGATTTACAAGCTCGTAGATAGCTTCAACATCTGACTTATTAGCCAGATCATTATTGTATTGTACTATAGAACCTACAGCAGAAGCAGAAACAACTGGTGAAAATGGTGTAGAATACCTCACGTATTGGTTACGAGAAGATTGCTGGGCCATTGTAGAGTAAGAATGCAGAGAGAGATTGCAGAGTAAGAATGCAGACTAATTACAGAAAAGTAAAGAAGATGGGATGCGAATGAAGATGAGCTGAATATTTCTTTTATAGAGAAAATTATGACTAAGCACCTCTATTGCTCAAGAGACAAGAAGATGTAGCATCATAGCTCTGCGGCGCCTGACAGCTACAGGAAAACTGAAAAAGCTTGCGGTGCTTGTTTAATCTAAAAAGCTGGCCACCGTTTTTGTTGAAAAATGAGGTTAGCGGTTTAACATTGATGAATTCTTCACTAACTGTGTTATTTACAATTTTGTTTCTTCCTACTGGGTTTTTTTTTTCCTTTCATTTGGTTGAAGCGTTTTTTTTTTCTTTCGGCTGCAGGCACTGCCGCCACACTGCTACTAATCTATCTGCAGGTAATGGGTAAGACCTTCTCTCCTATACTAATCTATCTGCAGGTAATGGGTAAGGTAAGAATTAATCAAATTCTCCGATGGATTATGTGAAGTTTCATTTTTTGATTTGACAATATCTTCGATTTCCTTGAACTACTTAGAACAGATTATACTTCAAACTACTCAGCGCCCTCCAGACTTGATCCAACTACTCAGCGCCCTGATTCCATTTTTTGAAGCCCTACTCAAGAGCATGGAAAATAGATGCAGTGGAAAACTTTCCACACCTGTTGAAGAAAAAGCAGTTGTGCCAGTTTCATTTCTGGGTTTTTTAGCCAAGTTTGATGAATTTTTATTTGGAAAGAAACCCAGTTTATCGCTTTCTTTTAGTAAAGAGAGGCTGCAACTAGGCTTTCTGGGCTATAAAGCCATCACTCTCTCCGGCTGCAAATCTTCAAGATTCTCGATCGGGGATAGCTCTATTATTGCTCGATAAGATCTGTATCTATACAATGATAATTTTATTAATAATTTGTCAGCATTCGGAAAGAAGAGCACGCAGGAGAGAATCCATGCATGCATAGTAGCCGGATGATGCAACAATATGGATTTGATTGGCGTTTTATAATTGAGATTTGTATTTATTCTAGGTGAAGTCATATCGAAGGACCAAGCCTATGCTATATTTTTCTTTTTTAAAGATAGTCTATGCTTTCATATGACAGGACGACAAACCATTGATGAGCTGTGACATATTTTCTGTAGAATAATCTTAAACACCATGCGATAATCTTTTTCTTCCTTTTTGTTTTCTTTTTTAATTAACAGGTGACACGTTTATTATTTTTAAATAATAAAAAATTATATAATAAATAATCATTTAATAGTAATAAATATATCACATCTTATATTATGAGATAAGAATATGGTATATAGAATTTTCCTTTTTTATATAAATAATATTATACACTACATTCTCATCCCAGTATTATGTAAGATGTGATATATTTATCAATATTAGATGTTAAATAATTATGTGTAAAAAAATTACCAAAATCGACATTTACTATGAAATATGTGCTTTGCACATAAAAACCTTACTAGTATATATATATATATATATATATATATATATATATATATATATATATATAAAAGATAGAAAATAGTGATTCAAGTTTGATTCTTTGCATTGGGAACGTCCTTTGCCTTGTAGCTGCCTTCATTGAGTTGGTTTTTGCATTAAGAAATAAGCAGAATAGTCCAAAATTGTGGAAAATAAGAAATAAACAATGATTTTCAGACTAGACTTTGCTTACTTCAATGACTACATTTTCGTATGGTTTGTTGATCCATAAATCTTTAGGAATGGTTGGCATTATCTGAAAAATGAGATTCTTCCCTTACAAGTTTACTTGACTTGTGTTTTAAAAAGTCCTAAAAGTCAAGCTTGCATCCCAACTATAACTTTGTGATTTGGTAGAATTTGATAAAGTAAATTAGATAGAGGGAGGATTATTGAATCATTGATACACTATTGTGGTTGAATTTAGGCCTCGTTGAGATCAAATAAAAATTAAAAATTAAATAAAATAATGTTAAAATATAAATTTTTAATTTAAAATTTAAAAAATTAAATTATTTATTTTATTTTGTATAAGAAATTGGAGAAAATGGGAGTAAATTAATACCATAAATAAATATGACTGTTTGATAAAAATAAAAAATAATCATTAATTCGTTTCGTTTGAATAATAAATTAAGTGTTAATACAAAAATTCTATTCTCAGATTAACCAACGACGACTTCTACCCATCAGATCTAGTTTTTATTTTTTAATCTTAATTATCTGTTTGGTTGGCGAGAAAATGTTTGGAGATAAATTGAATACCAGGTAATGGGTAACAGCTTTTACTTTAGTCGTTGATGACTCGAAGCAAAGCCTCAAATACGCTTACTTCTACGCATATTACACTTCTTAAACGATTTTTAGGTTTTTTATTTTTATTTTTTACCTCATATATATATATGTATATTATTTATAGTCAAGTTACTGGACGTGTCTTGTTAGATTTTTGGATTTTCATTGAAAATGATTACAAACATTGAATTGATGAAATTGAAAATCAGGCAGGTAAACATTTTTTTTTTAATAAGTAAAAAATTATATTAATCAAAGAATAGGCAATAGATACAAGGAAATTATGAAGATCTAGGCCATTAAAATTAACGGTAATGACCCAAATACAAAAAGTTCTAATAAAGAAAGTTTTAAGTTCCCCCATCAATCTTTCTTTGTCCTCAAACATCCGTTCATTATGCTCTTACCACAAACACCACATGATGCAAATGGAAATCATTTTCCATATAGCCTTTATCTATTGATTACTTCTTAGATCTGTCCAACTGGCCAATACCTGCACTACTGTCTCAGGCATAACCCAACCCAAGTCTAATTTACTGAATACCTCATTCCATAACTCTCGAGCTACTTCACAGTGTAGTAGAAGATGGTCCACAAATTCTCCCTCATTCCTACACATACAATACAAATCTATGATGATTACCATCATTTTCTCAAATTATCAATTGTGAGGATCATACCCAAGGAAGTGGTCCACATGGAAAACGTTACTTTGGGAGGCACCTTATGTCTCCAAAGCCTTTTCCAAGAAAAACTAAGCATGAGACTCTTGTGTGAGGGACTTGTAAAACGAGCGAACCGAGAACAAGCCTTTACTTATAGATATCCACCACAATAAAATCATCATGCTGGTTGCTTGGTTTTATTGAGTACCAAAGGCTAAAAAAGATTTCAAATTATTCATTTCCCAATCTTGTGCTGCCCAACTAAAATTGATGTTCCATTGGATTTGTTCCCCCACTATCACCATGACTTCCTCCACTGAAGCATCTTTGGCACTTGCAACCCTCAAGAGTGAAGGAAATAAATCCTTTAAAGCATGGTCACCACACCAAGTATCATACCAAAATTTGATCCCCGCTCCATCTCCTAGACGAAGCCTTGTGTAACAAGTAAAGACCTCCCATCCTCTTCTTATATGATTCCACAACCTCACTCCATATGCCCATCTCAATTCATTAGGACACCATCCCTCATAAGCCACCATATTTGTTAACCATGCAAAGATGGTTTATGCAGTTAACCAAAGGACACTATTATTTTCTTGGGGCTGATTGGATACGAAAAGATTGGACCTTAAATGAACATGGTGTGATTGAATTAGCAGAAACTGTCTTTCCTTAAAATAGAAAAAAAAAACACTTTTTTATGTTTATTGTTGAAATCTACAGTCTACTCTTTGTTAATCAAGATTTACTCCTTATGAGAGTGTAATAACTAGATTATCCATGTTCAATATGCTGCACCAATAATAATAATAATAATAATAATGCTACATATAGTCATGAAATACATGAGTATCATACAGTCGCTTTGAAAAAGAATGAGATTCACTATTAAAAAATTAATTTTTTTATGTGAATCCCATATTTATTTGTTTTTCTCAAAGTAATTCTATGGCGCTTACGCAATCACGACTGCAACTATCATTTCTCATATATATATATATGCAAAGTTTATTGGCTTGTTAGTTGTACTTTTGTGTATATGAAAAGAATGTAGATTTTACAGGCTTCCATTTACAGAAGAAAAATGGCTGGTGCTGGGGCTGTTCATGCCACCATGAAGGGACCATGTGTCACCCAAGGAGCTATGCACTGGGGGTGGCACTTGCTTTGGCTGCTGATAGTGATATGAATCCGCGGAATTGGAATTTCTTGAACCCACAATCAACTTGAAACTCACTCAAGAAAGTCAAAATCAAGTAAATGGATAGAAGAATCTAGACCCGTTGAAAAACTCGTTTCAAGAATCTAAATTATATTAAAATCTAGATTTATTGAAAAACCTGTCTCACGAACCTAAATTACAAAGGATGAACGCTACAAAGGTTGTGATTTACCTTTGATAAATTCAAAAGTTCAATGAAGAACAAAATGAGATAAAACTCAACTCACGATGAAATAATCACCAAATTTCATAAAGTTTTATAAAACTTTCATAAACTGTTTAAAATGAGGCAACAAGAAGTATTTAAACTAAAGCCTCACAAAGCATTAAAAATCAACTTGAAACTCACCCAAGAAAGCTAAAATCAATTCAATGGATGGAAGAATCTAGACCCGTTGAAAAACTCGTTTCAAGAACCTAAATTATATTAAAATCTAGACCTATTGAAAAACCTGTCTCAAGAACCCAGATTACAAAGGATGAACGCTATAAATGTTGTGATTTATCTTTGATAAGTTTAAAATTTCAATGAAGAACAAGATGAGATAAAACTCAACTCACGATGAAATAATCACCAAATTTCATAAAGTTTCATAAACTGTTTAAAATGAGGCAACAAGAAGTATTTAAACTAAAGCCTCACAAAACACTAGCTGAAAATTAAATCCCTCTTTTTCAAAATTACCCTTGGTGAATAGTGCCGCACTACAGTACCGTGAATAATGCCGTACTACAGTACCCTCCTCTAAACAAAACCCTAGGCTGAAAATGTATTCCCCAAAATACCCTTGGGCGACATACAAGGCCTTCTTCCCAAAACAATAGTTCAACAAAAAAAAAGACATGTGGGCCAAATATACTTAAGCCCAATTATTCAACAGATCCAAAGCCTCAAAATAATAAACATAATATTAAATCCAAATAAGTAATCCTAAGTCATGTCTTTTGTAGCTTGTATTACTTGGATCAAAGTTGGATCTCCTTCTCTCAAGCCTATCTTGAGTGTTGGGCTCTTGCTAGTTTCATCCCAAATAGATTGCAACAATTCTTGCATTGCTTCTCTAATCTTCTTAGCTCTTGGCCTTATGATTGGCCCATCTGGAACTTGCAAGGGATTTTTAAGACTCTGTCCACCTTGTGACCCATCAGGTAGCCTATGGAAAATGCATCACTGGCATGAGCAGTGGAAAGTGAGGCAATTTTATAACTTATTGCTGAAGAAGAATAGGGTTTCGTTTGGATGTTGAAATGTGATGAGATATTTGTAAATGGAAATGAAATAGTTTGTAAATAGTTCAACGCAAGAGCTTTATGAACACACAAGCAACCAATACAGGAAACACATCCCCACAAAAATCCACAAATCACTGATCAAAGTTCAGTAAAATTTGGATCAAATGATGACATTGTGGGTCTCAATTGTGATTTATACATACCACATAACCAAAGTTCAGCAACATAAAGTTCATGTATGCCTGCACTGTTCTGACTTTGGCCAATGATTAGCAATTCAATCTACACTTCGTATTTCAAAGTATTACAAAAAGGAACAGAGTAAAGAGTAAACAATTGGAGATGGACAAATAATATGTAATTGGACATGGACTAATACATTCCTAATTATTTCAGATGACTTGAAAACCCAACTCAAAACACATTTTCCAGGTAATAAGACCGTACGATGCAACTAATAACGAAAAAGTCACTCATTGAAAATCAATTTCTTAGGCAGATGTCGATTCCAGCGAAATAAATTGGGCAAATAATATTTATTGGAGTGTTTCCATAGATGAAAATCATGACAATGACATTAGAAAAGAATCATGGCATCAAAAAGCATATCAATTTTGTTATATTCTGTTGTCCAAACATTTTATTCAACAACTCTGTTTTGAATGATACACATACAACATTTTTTTTTTTTTATAACTGTTTTTAAAATTCAGTTTTAAATGGAAGGTGTTCATGTAAAATTTGAAATTCAAATAAAAATATATTTAATTTGTATTTATGAAGTGATACCATTATATTGGTTTGTTGTAAAATGGATTGTAATATAATTTTATGAATATCATTGTTTACCAAAATGATGACCTGTGAGTGAGATCCGCCACTTGACCACTGCCTTCACTAGCAAAAAACACAATATTTCTGCAGCCATCTCTCAGTTTCCCAAAGGAAATGCTTGATACTTTCCCTTGCAGCATAAACATGGCTCTCAAATGGAAGAATCACTAGGCGACAAAGAGCACCGTGACCTTTCAAAGCATTGAAGAAAAGACTGGACTGCAGGGCGTAACAACACAAAATTAACTGCCGTGCTAATGAGTAGGAAAAGAAGAAAGGAGCTAGCCACATAGCATAGCTTCAATGTCAGCACTTGGAAAAACTGAAAATGTAAATTGAAACTAATCAAAGGGACCATTAAGATTTATTGAAGGACGTTTAGATAATTCTTTAGATAATGAAAGTGCAGGAAAAAATGTTGAATGAAATGGTAGAAACAACCGATGAATGTGGGAAAGAAAGGTTTCCCTTCAACTCTTTTACCTGTATCGTAAAAGTCCCAGGATCATTGTCTTCTTTTCCATGGACAAGCAATATTGGCTTCTTAATTATATTGATTGACATGAAAGGACTCATCTCTATATAAGTACTTGTGGCCTCCCAAAGAGTTCTGTCTTCATTCTAGAAAAGCATAATGAAAAGTACATTAGACCATCAAGAACTAAAATTGAACACTAGGAAAAAAGTCTATTAGGAAGAGAAAAGGTTCAACTCCTAAGCATCTAGTTAGTTGAGTGAAAAATATTTCCATCAGTGTCTTACCTGAAAACCAAAAGGAGTAAGAGTTCTGTTGTAAGCACCAGAGCAAGCAATTTCACAGAAGAAAAGATGAGGGGCATGCGCTAAAAGGTTTGCAGTCATGAATGCACCATAGGAATGTCCCCCAACGCAATTTTGTCCGGACGAGCCACCTTACCAAGGAAAGCATAAAAAACTTTGGATCAAAATTTCACACTCAGAGCCACAAAAACAAATTTCATAAGAAAAAAATGGTGCAGCTCACTCCATGTCAGATAATTTCTTCAACCGCAGTATCTGCACTCGCAACCAACTGCTCTACATACCTGCCCAAGTCATTTCAAATATAGATCCTGAAGCTATATTTGCATAGTTTATTCAGTGAAACATAATTAGACGGAAAAGAAAAACAAAGACAAGCAAACTTATTTGGTTAACAATGGGATTAATCTCCTTGTCATCATCAATCAAATGAAAAATTATGTTAAGTTCATAAAGGTGTTATATATCATGATATGATTAGGATGGAATTCCCACATCCTTGTAATTAAACTTATTGAAACATTATATCCATTTACATGTCATTTGCCTCCTCATTGCCCTCACCAATAATAGGAATTGTTGGTCTGGATAGAATAGCAAACCTACAAGTATCTGAGAAATCAAAAAATTTTCAATCAAGTTCACACCAAACAAGATGCTAAATGGAAGTAATCAGATAGAGGATAATGACAACTTGCCAAAGAAACCAAAAGAGAGAATATAACCAAACAATGGGAAGAGGTAAATCATGCCTTCTAGCCAGCCAAAGGAGCGGTGATGTAGGAGCTATGGCAGCAAATTCATTAGGAGAACCACGAACTTGTCCAGCAGCATCTTTGCTTTTAAATTCTTCAGGGAAAGCCCAAACCAGACATGGAAGAGGACCGTCTTTTGATGAAACATAGCCTGGTGGCAGATATAATGTTGCAGTCAGTTGAACCCCATCCTTTCTCTGGTACCTGATCATCTCTTTCTGCAATGATGCCAGCTGTGGGTAAGGATGGGGGAAATTCGTTATTTGACATGATTGCTTGTGTGGCCAGCTTAGGATGTGGTATTGGGTGTTCTCAGTTTTTAACTCTTTGAAAATTAGAATTCTCAGCTGATCAAGTCGCAGGTCCCCTACTTTTTTACATGACATTAAAGCAACAACGGTCTTGTAATATGTCTCTGTCGCTCTGCCATATTCTATCTTTGTTGCCTGTATGTCTTTGAGTATTTGGTTTAGAACCCCAAGGTAGCAGTCAGCATTCAGGAAGAAACACACCAGAAAGAAGTGATTTTAAAACACTTACATGTCAAATAAATCGAGGAATGGAATGTTCTTGTTGGGTGTAGCACCACTTCTGTTCAGTAAAATATAAGTGCTTTCGTCATTTTTCTTCCTTAATTTTGCAATTGTTCCAGAAGTAGTTGTCCACGGCATTGGAGAGATAGGATCAGAGTACACATCTTCTGATGACCTATCAAACAGAATGTGTGGACTAGCATCCATGGATCCAGGAGAAATCACCCAGGTTCTTGTTTGACATGTCCTGTACCAAGATTCATAAACTAGAGCCAGCTAATCATCACACCATGAAATACCTCTGCAGTGATAGAAAAGGCCACACATCAAAACAACACTCTTAAGTTAAACGTTCAGGTAGGTATGCATAAAAAAGCCACAGATGGCCTTAAGGTTGCATATTTCGTGTCTACTGCACCTAAAAGAAGCCTTGACTATGGACATGAAAGGCAACCCTCCCTGACATCTGGTCATACATTGGATTTGGTAGATATTATAAGCTTCAGAAATCTAAGGATAACAAGTACCTATTCATTGTATCAATGATATACTTATGTACTAAAACCATTATGCAACTATTTTTTCCAATAAGGTAAGGGAGTTGAAATAAAATGAGCACCAAAAGCATGTTTATCAAACTTTTCTGTTCAACAGTTTAAGCATGATTATCAAACACATGCAAACACATATATAAACATGTCATTGTTGAGTTCAATAAAGGAGGAACATAATCCTACTCTTGCTTGTATTAGACCTACTAGTACCTTCTTGAGTTTGGCAAGTCTTCTAAATTAAAGTTCATGGGGGAACCTCATTGCCATACAAAGAAAAGGAAGGTCAATCAATATTATTAACAAGACTTCAGGTTTAGATGCAGAGAAAGATCAATCTCCTATATATAAAGCTCATACTCATACCCATAGCAGAGATCAAGTTGGTGTAAAATTGTTGGCTGTTCACCTTCTAGTGGCTCAGCAAGCTCCGTATAAACTGTATCACATGGCGAAACTTCCACTTTCGCATCGCCTCCATCTTGTGTCTCTACCCTATAAAAGTCGATAGTCAGAGTTAACCAAGCATTTCAAAATTGTCGTTTGTGAAACAAGTAACTGAATGTTTGAAACAAATTGGATGCTATTCATTTCAAGTGAAATTGATGGGCCCTAATGCGGATCAAGTCTTAAGGATCAATTACAAGATCAAGAGTCAAGAAGATCAAGGAAACAATGCAAGAATTGGTGCAATCCACTTGGGATGAAGCTAGCAAGAGCCCAACACTCAAGATGGGCTTGAAGGAAGGAGAACCAATTTTGATCAATTTTATACAAGTTATGGAAGAGAGCAACGAAGCAATATGAGAGTTTGAGCATACGAGCAACCAGAATATGTTATGGTCTCGTACTATTTACTTTTTATATTAAAAAGTAAATAATAATAATAAGATACATTAAATATTATGTTAGCAAAAAGCATATATATTTACATGAAGAACTTTCAAGTTGCTTAAAAAAATAGAGTTTAAACTAATCATTTAGATATCCAATAGTACTAGACCCATGTGATTTCATTACTGGAACAATTAAAAAAATACACACCAAAGTACCAAACATATCTCAAATTTAATGTATAATAATCTAAGTAATAGCATGCATATATATATATATATATTGCATTTGCAATGTCAACAATATACAGCAATATAATAAAGCATATAATTAATTTAATAGTGTAGGGTACACACCATTATTGACATTAGGCACATAATATTACAAGCATTATTCAGATTTTTGTGGGTGTAAGTATTAGAAGGAATTAAGGCCAACATCCTCTTTAGTTTGTTCTTTAGTTTGTCCTATCCAATTAATTCCCTTTGTCCGTCTTCCATCAAACTCACTAACAACATGGTTGCCACCTGGCAACCAATCAGAATTTGATACATGGCATATAAATGTAACACCAGCCACTTTATTACAAAAATAATTAAAAACATAAGTAGTTTTAAAATTCAAACATTAAAAAAAAAAGTAAGCCTTTAAGAAGTATACGAGAGAGTACGCTTATCTTCTCACCTCTTTAGTCTTTAATCAGCATTGAGTGTAGGGCCGGTAAGCATTGAATTTGATGCCTCCAGAGAATTAGCAAATTCTCCTAAAAATTTAAAACAAAACAAATTTAAAATAAATACATTATATATCCATATCTAATTGCTTCTCAAATTTCTCCACTTCATCAATTAAAGTCCTAAGGCTTATTGGAGTAGAAAAAGAACGAAACCAGTTTTGTGCACATATGAGACCTTCAACACTCATTGGATTTAAACTACTTCAGAAAGGGTCAAGCACACGACCTGCAGTACTAAATGTAGATTTAGAGGCCACAGTAGATACCAATATTGCAAGTATATTGTTGAAAGTACACGATATGTAACTGAATTCACCTTCCACCAATTTAGAAGGTCAAAACTATCTTCTTGATCCTCACATCTTTCAGTTAGATATTTATCAACCTTTAACTTACTTTCCAAACTATCTTCTGATTGTAACTGTTACTAAATTGGGTCATCAATTGTGCCTTTCTACTCTCATTCTTGTCAGCTGAAGGACCGACATATTCATGTAGGGAACTTGTGCGCTGAGGAGAACTCTCTTATTCATTTTTCCTGTATGTCTCATACATGTAGATAAATACATTTTTCACCCTCCAATTGAAATCAATTTTTTTTTTTAGGATCATGTGCATACATTTGTCCTAACCCAAAATCAAGATATCACATCTTGTAGCGATGATCAATAAGAACCCTAACATACAGCAACATATTCTGATTTTTCAAATTGTTTCAATACTTTTCAAACTTTTTAAACATATTTGTGGCCATTATTCTCACCATGGGGTTTCGTTCTTCACATTCTATGTTAATAGCATCTTTAATACTAACCAACTCTGGGAAAAAACATTGCAAGTTACATAATCATCCCCCAAGAAGCGTAATGTTGCATCATGAAATAATTGAAGAAACCTCACAAATAACTTCACTTTCTCCCAATCGGATGTATTGGGAGCCTCTAACTTCTTTAACTTTCTTCTATTCACCACATCTTCATCATTAACATCGTCGTCATCATCATCTGGAATATTACCAAGGAAGCACAGATCTTTTTCCTCCAACCGATCAAAAGCCTTTCTAAATTTTTAAACCCTCTTCAACATAAGATAGGTGGAGTTCCACCTAATCAGTATATCTAGGCAAATTTAGCTTTTGGATTGAATATCTTCCAACTCCACACATTTGTTAAATATACTCCACCTTTGAGGAAAGAATTTAACATACTTTACAACACCCTTCACCTTCACAATAGACTCATCATATTCTTTCAACCCATCATGAAATATTAAGTTTAAAATGTGGGCACAACATCGAACATGCAAGAATTCATGTTCCAAAACCGTGGCTCTCCTATACTTTTTTTTTTTAATAAAAAAAGAAATGGTTCTATTATTAAAACTTGCATTATCAAGAGTGAGTGCAAGTATTTTTGGTTGGCCCCAATTATGCAAACATATATCTATGCCCTTACCAAGTGTATCACCCTTGTGATTTTCAACTAAAGAAAAGGAAAGAATCCTCTTGTGTAATTTCCAATCATAATCAATAAAGTGTGCTGTCAGATACATATAGTTTAGGTTTTGCACGGATGTCTATGTATCTCTGGTGAGGGAAATTTGCTGCCTTCGAAGAGCATTTCTCAACTTTTGTTTTTCCTTAAAAAATAAACTAAAACAGTCCTTGGCAACCGTCATACGGGATGGAATCCCTACCCACTTAGGGCAAACCACAAACATAAACTTCCTGAAACCCTCCCCTTCAGCATGCCTAAAGGGCAACTCATCAAGAATAATCATCTCTATTAAGCCTTGTCGGCAAGCCTCAATACTAAATGAAATGAGCACATGTCTCCCACTACTACTTTCTCCCTCCACCTTCCAACCTAGAGTTGTTTGGGAATTATTTTTCTTCTTAAACAAACATTTCTTACATTGCTTCTCAATGTGATACTTCATGGACTTCGTACCGTTGGTTTTCTTATCATATGCATACGAAACACCACAATAATTACATGCAGCCCTAGGTTTAGTGGGATCACCTTTTGGTATTTTTGTAAAGTGATCCCAAACCATTGACCTAACTTTACCACTTTGTGACCCACCAACCGATTTATTACTTACATTGGATGGGGGTGGAGGTGGAGCCATGTCTTGTGTTGACTCCTACACATCATTTGTAGAAGACTCCATCTAGAAAAATGGAGAGATTTAACTGAAATTCATAGGAAAAATAAGAAAAAATAAATTTCTTGTCTCATAATAGGTAGAAATTTACAAAAAAAAAAAAAAAAAAAAACCAATCAACCAACATTTATGCAATGTGTTGTTATGTGATCAATCAACCGACAGAAGTCAGTTATGTACACTAACATTGATATATATATATATATATATATATGCCAGATCATCCAGTTGTAAAGTGGTCGTAACTTTTGTTTTCTCTCAAGAAATATTAATCGAATTAAAGATAAAAGATTATAGAAAGCATGAGGAGTGAGTCCCAAATATTAACTTAGAAATTCATAATGTCAAATTGCCCTAAATTAGGGTTTCTTTAATACGGGCCAAAAAGCCATATGGAGAGACACAAAATTAACACGAGACAATTGTGGAGAGACCTAGGGGTGGCAAAGAGAGTCGGAGCATTGACAAGAAGTACTCCAGTAACGAGAACATTTATATATATATATATATGCCAGAATTTTGCCATGAGGTGTAAAGAATAAATACATTCAAGCAAATTAAAAGCTAATGATCGGTCTTTTTTTTTTTTTTTTTAAAAAAAAGCAAATCGAAAGCTAAATATGTTGCGAAAAGACAACACTGCTTAGCACAATAGAACACACACAAAACAAGCTATATCGAGACACTACTCTACATGTCAATTGTCAAGCCACAGTCACACAGTTAAGATCAAAACAAATTAATCAAGATAAAAAACCATACATTTCCAGAAAATTAAAAAATAATTCACATCACTACGAGTCGAGAGAGAGAGAGAGAGAGAGAGAGAGAGAGAGAGGGTGCCAAGGATTCAATACCGCTGCAATAGAGGGGACGGAGGGGCAAAATGGGGGATTGCGATGGAGGGGAACTAGGGTCTCTCACGCAGGAGGGGAGAATTGGGGAGAAAAGGGAAAGTGAATTTACTGGGGGGAAGGCTGGGTTATTAAATAAAACGGCGTCGTTTGGTTTGAAATTGGACCCAAACGGTGCCATTTTAGGAACGTTAAATTGAAAAAAATAACTGTGCCATTTCACGAAACCTAGTTATTTTTTTGCCTGCAGTGACTCAAACGGCGCCATTTAGGTCTAATTTAGTACCAAACAACACAGTTTTTGAGAAGGCAGCTCACATGTGTGTTTTGTTGTTAATTTTTTTTTAATCTTTTTGACACATAAATTAATTAAAAAATAATTTTAAATTATTAAAATTAAAATTAAATAAACTATTTAATTTGGATTATTTAATTAAGTCATCAAAAAAATAATTAATGATAATTATATTTATGATGTTAAATGTTAATTGCTAATTTGTTACTAACTTAGAGTATGTCAATGACTCAATGTGTTATAATTTATGATTCTATAAATCTATGATAATTTATGGTTCTATTAAACTTTTAAGTTTTTACATTTTGTATATTTAATATGATTAATAAATCATTGTATTAGGTATATGATTAATAAATCATTGTATTAGCCTATAAGCCAATTAGATATATATAGTTATAGTGATATTAATACTATACTATTATACATATATTATGCTATAATCCTATAACTCTTATAATATATTAATATATACTAATACTATATATTATACTATTATAGTGTTACTGTTACCACTACATATAGACTTATAGTGTGTGTGTGTGTGTATATATATGATAATGATATAGTGATACTAATACTATATATTATATAATAATACATTGATACAAATACATTACGAAATATATAGTATATATTATAAAATTATACATATATTATAATTTATAATATAACTCTTAATACTTAATAGTATTAGACTATTAGTAATACATTAAATAATATTATAATACATTAATACTAAATATATATAGTTATAACCTTATAGTGATTAGTTATTATAATTAGTATAACTATATAATAATATTAGTATTTGACTATTAGAAATATAGTATAGCTATATATTAGTAATATTAGATATAGTGATTTTGGTATAAGTTATAACTATATTAGTATAAGTTGTATAACTATAGTCTATATTAGACTATTAGTATTTATTTTAATTTTATACCATATTAGAGTCTAGACTATTAGTATTAGTAATTTAGTATAAATAATAGTATTAGTATAAAATTATAAATAATAGTATTAGTATTATTTAATAATTACTTAATGGTGAGTTAGTAATAGGATTAGGTTAGATGAAAATTATATAATTAATTATATACAATTATTATATAATCAATATATATATAAATTATATATATATTTTTTTAAATTTCATTCAGTCCAGTCCGGTCTGGTGTGGGGTGAAAAACTCCTGGACCGTGGACCGGACCGAATGACTTCGGTCCAATGAAATTCAGATCGAGACGGTCCAGTCAGAAGTGGCCGGTCTGGTCAGTTTTTTTGGTCCGAACCGGCCGATTATCACCCTTATCTCCTATGGCGTATTTATAGCTGGTCGAAAAGTATGTAATGTGATGCAGTAACTAGCAGGTGCACACAGTTCGTTGGGGTAACCATGAGGGATCCTTAATTGTTTATATTGAATAAGAATGTATGTAATTGAATGAGAAATGGAAAGTTTGTGCAAGAGGTTACATTGTTACAAGTTCAAATGCTTTTCGAAAAAGAAGTTTGAATGGGTGAAAAATACAGTTTTTGAAATTCCACATTCATACTCATGCAGCTATGCAAGGGCGGAACTAGGATTTAGTGTTTGGGGGGGCGATTAACAAAGTGTGTGGTATGTGTGAGTATAAGTAATATGTATTTTTGCACCTGACTATATAACAAATAATAATTATACGTCATAAAATTGTATACAAAAAATACATATCTATAAATCATCTTATAAGATAATTTTCCTTAGAATTTCCATAGTTTGCTAGAGATCATTACAAATAGATTTCCATAGTTTGCTAGAGACTGTTACAAAAAGACAAGAAAATGAAATATCAACTTAGGATTTCTTCTTCAAATTAAGCTCGACGACGATTTTTCATGGAATAAAATTCATCCATTATCTTCTTTGAAGTGAAATTCTTAGAAATTTCTTTTACAATATAAACTAGTAAATAATTTACAATAAACTCATCTTCCATTCGAGTACGCAATCTAGTCTTTATAGTTTCATGGCAGAAAATGCTCACTCAATAGTAGCAGTAGAAACATGAATAGTTAATACTAGATGAATTAACCTGTCAATCAAATAATAAATCTTTGACTTTTTTGAAATTGCTAGTCCTCTGAAAATCTAAATGTGTCGGCACATCAAGCTCATAATGCTAATTGAATTCTCAAAATGAATTTTTCTTGCTTAGTAAAATCCTGTGGATAAAACTTTTCAACCAATTTGCATATATCATCAATTTTAAATGATTTGTATGCACCTTTAGGGTTTAAAGTAGCACTAAGAATGATGGGTTCCATTGTATGGTCGTTAAATCTATTATTCAATTTTTGTAACTGGAAGTCTATTGTAGTAGTAAATATATCAATCCTAAAATGATGCTCCATTGAGTTGTCAACTTGACGACGAGATTTGCCTCAAGCTCTAGTATACTGGTAATTCATATTAGGAATACTAATTTGGTATTTTTCACAAAATGATTTAACATTAGTAAGCAAAGACTCACACCCATCATCTCTCAGATTTTAAATGAGCACTTTTGTGGTTGAAACTAGGCTCATGACATTCACAATATCTTGGAAATTTTATTGCAAAGATTGGCAAAGTGCAGTAGTGATTCCCATGATTTTTTTCATCATATGTAATATCAGAATAAATTCAAAAAATGTTAATACCATGTAAGCCGCTTCAGCATCACCACGTTGAGAATAATTTGATCCCTCATTTGAGATAGTATTGATAACTGAGCAAATAGCACTGAACATCCTCATCAAGGTACAAACAGATTGAAAATGAGATCCCCATCTAATATCTCTAGCTCATTGTAGCATACCAATTTGATTTGTCCCTTTTCCAGTCTCAATCTCATTGGAAGCGATCAAACTTTCAATTTCAGCAGTTTGAGCAGATTGTAATTCATTATGACGTTTAGAAGAACCAACAACAATATTGATAAAGAATGTCAAATGGACAAAGAGCTGATGAACATGTTTGGCTTCTCTAGAGGCTGCAACTAAAGTTAATTGTAGTTTATGAGCCCAATAATGCACATAATATGCATAGGGACAATTTTTAAGAAATAAAACTTGTAATCCATTCCATTCACCGCGCATATTACTTCCTTCATCATATCTCTTAGCTCAAATATTCTCAATTTGAAGGTCGTAACGAGAAAGAAGAACACATATCTAATTATTTAGAGTTAGTGCCATAATATCTTTGACATGCACAATATGAAAAAAACGCTCTCTAATAAAATCATCTTTATCAATAAATTTCAAAATGATAGCCATTTTTTTTTAAGACTCATCCTGAGTTTCGTCAACAAGAATACAAAATTTGGCATCTCTAATTTTTTCATGAATCACATTTCGCACTTTATTTATAAATATATGTAAAATTTCCTTTTGAATTTTGGGTGATGTATATTTGGCATTCTGTGGAACATTTTCCATAACAACTCCATTAACTTGATCATTATAACTTGCCAAAAGTTTTATCAGTTCAATGAAGTTACCTTGATTTTTTGAATTAGAGCTTTTATCATGACCTCTAAAGGCACAAGCTTAGAACATAAGCCATCGAACACTTTCTATCGAAGTTTTGAGCCGCAACCGATTATCCTTCATCTCTTGTGATACTTGTTTTTCAACTAACTTGTCAATATGTCTTGACTAATTTATTAGATCCTCACAGCATTTTACAGCATTTTTATGTAGTGAATTTGGATCTCTCCCCACATGTCCTATTAAAGGACAATTCATTTGATCATTTACTTTTTTCCAATTTTCAAAACCTTTATTGGTAAATGCATTTGATCTTAGACGGCCTGTTGATTTCTTAGCAAAAATGTAGCATGTAAGCAAAAATATAGCATTCTTCAATGGCGAGTACTCCAACCAATTTGAATATCTTTGAAACCAAGAAAATTGAAATCGACGACGTTGATTGCCTATTCTTGAAAATGGGTATTCTGAAAGTTTAGGTTGATACGAACCAGCTTTAAGATAGGCACGTTGGATATCGTCTTGTAGGTTAGAAAGAAATTTCCATATTTGTGGATGTAATCCTTGATCACATTTCAAAGATGTAGCATTCATTTCTTCAGGTTGGATTCCTGAAATTTTAAAGGGACGTTCGTCAGTGGTAGAAGCATCATGTTCCGTTGTTACCGAGCTCTCTAAATGTATACCACTCTCCGAATTGTCCACATCTTTCTTTAAAAAAAAAAAGAATTAATAGTTCTTGGCTTGCTCATATTTTTCTATACTTTAAGAAAAATTATAAATTAAGAATAAACCTGATAAGTACCTAATAAGTAATAATATAGAGTTGTTAAATTTTTTTTGTATAGTTTGTATTTATTACTAGGTGAACAAAAAAACTAGAAGCAAATGACAATAAAATATTCAACGGAAGCAATTCACCAAATCCAAATGACAAAAAATAAAAAAAAGGAAGCAATTCACCAAATCCAACGGCAACATCATTGCATAATCCATCAATCCAAAAAAATTAAAAAATTTAAAAAAATAAAGAACTTGCTAGTACATAGAGGGCCAAAGCCTACCTACCACCTGGGCTATTGAAAAAAACTCTCTTTATCTTTGAAAGCTAACCTCAAGTGATTCATCTCTTTATTTCCGTAAAAGCCACGACCCACACACAATACACACTCTTCCTTTGAAACCAACTACCAAGGAAATCTTTTCTCTCTACCTCTATTTCTATTTTGAAAAATCGCATTTCCTTAGTTTGTCAATGAAAAAAAAAATCCCTTTATTTGTGTATGGGCCACACCAGTATTCTGAAGTAGAAATGTATGTAGTGTGTACTGAAAGTCTGAAAAAGTCTAATCACGCAAAGTTGCGACTCTTGCAGGTGTAGCGTGCTAAAGGAGAAAGTCTAATCATGCAGAGGTGTAGCCGTGCTAAAGGAGAAAGGTCTAATCATGGGGAGCAATTCTCTAGTAGAGCAATTCTCCAGTTTAAGTATTTTCATTTTCAAGGTATATTGGTAAGTAGCACAGAAGATTTGAGTGTAAGTGATGTGAAAAGTTAGAGTAAAAATTGAGATTTGGAGAATAATTTAAGTAAAAATTTTGAAATCTTAAATATTGGGGGGGCTAATTTTAGTAAAAAATTGAAAGCTTAAGAAAAATTATACTTATTTATATACTATATTAGATTTTTTAAAAACTTTGGGGGGATGGTAGCTCCCCTAGCAATGCATCTAGTTCTGCCCCTGCAGCCATGTTCATGTTTACCTTATGCATGAGTATGTTATTTTTGTATACGTTTTTGGGATAACTTGTTGGAAATTTCACTATAATAATTTCCACTACTAGTCTCTCTGGAATGGTAGAAGTTGTGACAGGTATAAAAGACTAGAAACAAGATGAGGAAATGTAAACCATGTTGGCCACCAGGATTTGAAGAAAGTCGTATATTGAAAAATCGCCTTGAGGCGATTGATGAATTTATAGAGACCATTATGAAGCTAACAACAAAGATTTATGAGATTTTAGGCAAAGAAGGATAATGTTTTTAATTATGTAACACAAGACTATATTTTGATGGTTTTAAAGGGTCAATGTTTTGAAACCCTACTTTTGTAAGGATACTTAAACTATGATATATAATATATTTAAGATTAAAAGATTATGTTTTGATACCATGATGTATTGCTCAAGCCCTTGTTATTTTCCTGCTACGACCTATTCATATTGCTAGTAATATGTTAAATCTGTTGCATGTTAATTGTCATGAACGAGGAATATGTAACCTAGTAATGTATGTTCTAACACTTCAATCACTACCAAATCCCAAGAAGAAGTTGGGGGCGTCATAATTGGTGAAGATATTATGTCAATGACTTTTAATCTAGTTTGTAAATGACCTCAATCATAATAAGGTGCGTGAGTAGATCAATCTCTTAGTTAGGAGTGACAATTCATCTTCGTAAATTGTGTTCATGTGTGTTAAATCATGAGTATTATATTATATGAGTCAATCCGAACACAACCATTTTAATTAAAATGGTCAAACCTAAAACCCAAATACAACCTATATAAATAATGAGTAACACAACACGACATGCTTAACTCGTTTAGTAATTAACTTGTATTGGGTTAACCTAGACACATTGTCATTTAACCTCTTTCAACCTTCTTAACTTGTTTCAATCCGTTTAATCTGTTTCACATAAATGAGTTGAGTTAACTCGCATATTTATTTTTTAATTCAATTAGTATAATTTAATATATAATACAAGGATAACTATATAAATCATTCATAATTACAACTTGATTTGTGATAAGATATTTTATCATCAATACCTAAACCAATAATATATTAGAAAATTAATATTTTCATAAAATAAAATCACCTATTAACAAAAGAAAAGTAATAGTTTGAGATATTAAGTAGTCAAATATTAATATTAATATTAATATTATATATTCCAAATAACAAAAAAAGAAATATAAGACTAGACATTTATAAAATTTGAAAATAAAATTTATTCTTGTAATACCATTTGATTGCGGGTTAACCCACAATTAACCTATTTATTAATTATGTCTTATTCTGATTGAGTCAACCTATCTTAATCCAAATCCGTTTATTGGTATCATGTTTCTATTGAATTCTAATATATTCTCATCTTATAACTCTAAGTTTAGTTTATAAAATCTATACACATAGAACTTTTTTTTTCTTTTGAAACTGTATACATATATAGCTTAAGATATATATTATTATTATTATTATTATATATATCTACTTATATATAAAGTGCCGATCGCTTAACAACAGTATTTTCGTCTAACATTTTTATTTCCAATTTTACCTTGATTTTGTTTGACAATTACAGCCATTTACGTTTCCCTTTCATTTTACCGACAATTATTTTGGTCTTTATATCTTTCTACCGACTCATTAACTTTTCTTGTTTAATTTCCAGTTTTACCCCTTAATTTTATTGTTCAGTTCGTTGCACTTAATGCCGTTTTGCTTAGCCGCCCTGATGTTAATGTCTTTTTACGGTTAAAGCTTATCACTTTGTTTGACAAATTGAATCTGACTGAAATTTAAATGTTAATATTTGTTTCATTCCGTATCTTTCTGCGGTCTGTATTCTAGCTTCAAAAAAACAAATCGCTGGAGCAAGTTACTCGTGAATGTAAATCTCAGCAGTTGTAGGTATGTTACTATTCTTTCTCTCAGTACTGTAAGAATGAATTATATTGAATGAATGAATTTGTTACAGTAACTAATTAGATGATATGTATATGCATCTCATACAATTTGCATCTTCTGATTTGCTCGTATGTACTCAGAACACCAAAAATTAAAAAAAAAAACACAGTTAGCGTGTAAAAGGAAAACCCAGTTTTGAAATTTTTGATTAAAAAAAAAAAAACTACCGTTAGTAAAGATGCGTTGGTGGGGGAGAAACGTATAGGAAAATAGAAAGCAAGTGGAATTTTTCGTTCTGTAGATATGAAAAGTACAAAAGTCATATAAATCAAAATTCGAAGAACAAGAAACAAAAAAGTAGAACAAATCAAACCAAACAAAAAAAAAAACTTGAATCGAAAAAAAAAGAAGCATATGAACACAGACAGCAAAAAAAAAAAAAACTTGAATCGAAAAAAAATAAAAAAAGATATGAACACAGATAGCCAAAAAAAAAATTTGCATCTTCTGATTAGATGATATGCATATGAACACAGATAGCAAAAAAAAAAAAATGAACTTGAAGGTTCAAGTTTTGCAACTGGAATAACATCAAACAGGAGAAACATTAGAAATATATGAAATTAGAACACCCCCATAAAGATTACAAAAGCTAACAAGAAAAAAAAATAGAAGAAATGAAACACAAGGACAACAAACGTAGTATACATGAAGCACAAGGACAAAAATAGAAGAAATGAAACGTAGTATAGATCAAACGCAGAACAACAACCAAAAAAAAAAGCAGAAATGAAACGCCAGCCAAAAAAAAAAAGTGGAAGAAATAAAACGCAAGGGAAAAAAAAAAGCTCCATCTGAAATGAAGAAATCCTAGAAACACAGATCTAAAAAAAAACTTTTATTATACAGATCTGAAAAATACAAAACTTATATAGATCTGAAAAGTAGATCAAGTCAAGCGCAAGAAAAAAAAAATCCATAAAACCCATTTCTTCTACTAAACACAGAGCTCATATACTAAACACAGATCTGAAAAGTAGAAGACAAGAAAAACATCAACGCACAAGAACCCATCGAAACCGTCCCAAAATGACGAAAAAAATCCCAACTTTCAACCCACAAGAAGATTCCAAACACAAACAAAAAAATCGGCAAGACCCACAAAATTCCATTTTATACAGCACTTTTCAGAAAAAGAAAAATCTGTAATATTCCACTATATAAAATATATGTTCGGATGTAAAAAGAAAAATGATGTATTGGAGAGGCAGAGGTTATATCTCAGAATATACACATATACATTAAATTAAAGCAAACGCAAAAACAATCTTCAAAAAATATGTTCAGATCTAAAAAATAAAAACATTCGTATGGGTCAGAAAATAGAAAAGACATATATGAAATTGTTCAGATCTAAGGGAAAAAAAAAAACTCCTTCAGAGGACTCCAGACAGAGATATATGTTCAGATCTTTATAAAAAAAAAAAAGTCGTTCGTAGAAGTGGAGAAACAGAGAGAGCATATATGAAATTGTTCAGATCTAAGGAAAAACAAAACATTCCTTAAATTAAATTAAAGCAAATTGAAAAACAATCTACAAACTCTCTATTTAGATATATATATATATATATAAAGAAAAAAGAAAAAGAATTTCAGACGAATCGACAAACAATAATCTAAGAAATCTTTGGATCTAGAGGGGCGACCATTGATGTGTATATAAAGAGGGGCGGCCAGGGGACGACCAGGGGAGAGAGAGAGAGCGAGAGAAGGGGGAGGGAAGAAACCGAAGAAGACTCTAGAAAAAGGAAATTGTATTGATTGAAAGGGATATGATGGGTGAGAAAGAAGAGTTAGGTTGTGTTTGGCTACTTTAAATTTTCATCTCAAATTCAAAATTCTCATCTCATCATTACAACTTTTCCAAATTTCAATATAAAATATAATAAATAATTCAACTTTTTCTTAATTTTTTCAAATCCCAAAACAATAATAATATTAAAATATAATATTTTAATATTTTATCTTAAAACTCAAAATTTTCACTTGAAAATTCTTAGTGGCCAAGCAGAATCTTAGTGTACATGGGAAAAAGTGAGGCGGGTGGACGGGTCACAACTCCTAGAAACGAGTCACACTAAAAACAAAATAGTAATTTAAATGATTACAGTTTTTTGAAATCTTTATAAAGTGTAATAATAAATTTTCATATAATTGTTTAAAAAATATATTTAAAGATATCAACTTAAATTTTACACATGATTTAATCCTGCTATTGTTTATATTCGTTTTATTTTATTTTATTTATCTTTATTTTCAGTATTATAAATGTTGAATTAAATTTCTATTTTTAATTATAAATTTACAACCAGTTTTATATTTTGCTCTGTTGTTATTAATGGAGTAATCAAGTTAAATAGATTGGGCTTCAAATATAAAAATTGAAATCTGAACTTTATTTTTTTTGCCTTTATATGTAGAAAATAAAATTTTTCATTAAATTATATTGAAAAATTAAAATGTCTAACAAATAAATTTTACTGTTTTGCCAATAGTTTATTTGTTTTACTCTGTAGTTTAATGAGTAATCCATTATTAGTAAACATTATTTAAGAAGGTCGAAATATATTCTAAGAAAACAGAATATATCCTTGACATCTAAGATAATTTATTGGGAATGATTTTCTACATTATTAACAAATTTGAAATTAATAAAAATGTTAATGTTGTTACTAATATTATTGCTTATGGTTAATAAAACAAATAATAGTTCCATTAATATTTAATTCCATTTAATTTATACTTTAATAATTTATCCATTATGATTAATGGTAATGATAATGTAAATTTAATGATAATGTTTATAAAAAAATCACATTATTTAAGTATTAGCAAATAGTTCATTTAAATTGTTTCAATTCATATATAAATTTTATATAAAATTATATTAAGAATTAAAAATATAAATAAATAAAAATTAAAATGATGTAAAATTTTATTTCTTTTAATTTATACATTAACAATGACTCAAAATTTAATAATAATGTTTATAAAAGATTTTCGTTATTTAGATATTAATGTATAGTTCATTTGAATGTTTTTGCTTACTAGAGTTACAAATAAAATTCTGTTGAGAATTTAAAATTTTAAAAAAATTAAAATGTTTTAAAATTCTATTTGTTTTAATTTATATAGTAATAGTTTTTGCAAATTTAATAATAATATTTAAAAAAAAATTTCAATTCAGTGATGTGTTATGAAAAAAATATTAAAAATAATGTGTAAATTGGGACTGGCTATGAAGTAGGGGAAAATAGAAAAAAAAATTGTAAATAGGCTAAATTGAAATATAGAAGAAAATAAAAAATGTTATATAATAAATATTTTTATTATATTTTGTTTTTTCTTTTTACATAAAAGTAAAATTTTTTTTGAGAGAGATTGTTCATTGTGTTCACCTGTGTTCAAAACTTGTGGAGATGACCCTTAATTATAAACTAATTGCTAAATGTTTATCATATTTAAGGATTTACCTAAATTCATTTATAATTTTTTGGTCCAACAAAAATTCTTAGATTTCTTTTTATTAATATTTATTTTATCAACATAGTGTGAAAGCTTATACAATTTTTTATTTTCATCATTTTCTTTGATTAACAACCAAATTTATGCCTGCCACTAGGCAAACGTCCGAAGGACGTTGCATTTCCTAGTATGTATTAATATGTCAACCAGTGATGAGAGATTATATTATCATTGTAATCGATATTGAACTTCGTATTATTTATGTACAATATTTAACGCATCTGTAGAAAATATTTTGATTACAAAATTGACTGATTTTTTCTCCTAAAATATCTCAGGATTGCCCAGACGTGGAAGCTCATGGTTGGCTCTCACCTGATAGGAATTGTGCGCTCGTAAAACATTGCGGATTCCAATAAAATAGCTTCTCAGTCTATTATCCCCCAACATAACACCTACATTTCACGCAAGAAAACTCGAAACAACAACAATGGCAGCAGCCATAGCCGTTCTAAATCTCTCGAGCCCTAGGGTCTCAGCCAAGGCAGCAGACACACCAAAGAGCGCCCAGAGCATCAAGCTCCCCTGGCTCGGTCACCCTTGGAAGAGGTCGACCCAGTTCGGTGCGGGTCGCATGCACGTCCGACCTGTGGCTGCAGCCCCAGATAAGATATCAGAAAAGGTAGCGGACAGCATCAAGGGTGCAGAGGAGGCGTGCGCGGGCGACCCAGCAAGCGGGGAGTGCGTTGCGGCATGGGACGAGGTTGAGGAGCTGAGCGCGGCGGCTAGCCATGCACGGGATAAGAAGAAAGAGTCAGACCCCCTGGAGGCTTACTGTAAGGACAACCCGGAGACCGACGAGTGCCGCACCTATGAAGACTGAGTACTGATCTAACTGGTTATAAATATAGCTAGTAAAGATCGATGATTTTTATTAGATGTTTGGATTTTATATATTGTTGGATGTTATTAGCTAGACATGTGGAATATTTATGATCATGAATCTTATCATCTGTTGCTTTTCTTTACCATATCATGCATGTAATTATATTAATATCTTATACCATTTTATCTCAAAACACATCATGAATCTAGTGGCAATTAATTCCTTAATTTTTTGGGATATTGTCCCCAATCATTTTTTTCAATTTTTTTTTCTATTTATTGAAAATTATTTTGAGGCTGAGAGAGTGGTCAATAATTACAAAATTATTGAGGAAAAAAGAGGAAGATATGGTTAGAAAATAGTAAATTTTATAAAAATAAATTTATAAATTAAAGTGTTATAGTGGTATATTAATTATAAAATTATATTATTTATAAAATATATATTAACATCTCACATAAACTTGAATAAATTTATGAATATATTTTGTCAATGAATGCGTGTGGCTATAACATTGTTTGAAAAAATTATTCTATTTTATCTTGCTTTGGTTGACCGGATACATCTCGCAAACCTAAAAGGGGGCCGAAGCTTGCTTAGGCAATTGGTTTTTCTATGGTTGATTGATCGGATAACCGCACAAAGAGTTGATACGATAAAGCTCGGGATGTGAACTTCAATCCATATATATTTTCAAGTACTCCAAAATACAAGCAATCCAAAACCAAATTCCATGACCGTTTAACGACTGATCCGTGCAAGTAAGTTCGATTGATTAAAAAATCTCCACGCTTCGACAAGAATTACTTACGTACGAATATGCTACAAAGCTTTGTAAACCTCACCTCATCCATAACTTCCATTCTCCCTTTAAAAAAAAAAAAAAAACCAACTCTTACATCAAGCACTTGGGACTCCCTCTCAACATAGGCAGATCATAGATTGTAATCTTCTTAGAAATTATTGAAAAATTTCAAAACAAATGAAGTGGAAGGAAGTCTAAAGTCCTCTCTCAAGCTGGTTGAACAACTCTAATCAAGGCTATGCATATGGCTAGATTCATTCCATCTTACACCATGTCCTCTTTCACATTTTCAAAAACTGTCAGCAAAAAAATTGACTATCATATCAAGAACTTCTGGTGGGGTTTTCTCCCAAGCAAAAAGTCTCACTTTACTCCCAAAGAGTTGGCAATCCATATGCCAACCAAAATACAAAAGTGGACTAGGAATTTGAATAACCACATATTTCAACAAAGTTCTCGTAACAAAAATTAGTTGGAACCTCATGACACAAAAACCAAGTCTCTGCGAATAATTCCTCTCAACAAAATATTTACACTCATCATCATTTTTGGAAGTCAACCCAAAAACTCTAGATTCTTGATTTTGGAAAAGTGTTATAAACACCATACACATCCTGCAAGCCAACTTTTGCAAACAAATTGTAAATGGAACCACAACAAAAGTGTGGCAAGACCCCTGGATTCCAAGTTTGAACACTTTTAGACCCACCCTCAAAGATTCCTCCATTGAAATCAATTTGGATCTGACAATTTCTACTATAATGCTAGAACAACCTAGAAGATGGAATGATATTCTCTTGACTACTTTATTTCATATTGATAGTGTTAGAGCAATCCAAAAAATTCACCTACCTCAAGCAAGCTCTCCAAGGATGCCTGACCACCCCATTTGGACCAACAATCAATCTGAAAAATTCAAAATCAAATCTGCTTATGAATTCATCAGATCTCACAGCAACACTCAAATTTCCCAAAACACTCACCTTACAAAATCTGACTAGAATCACATCTGGAAAATCAAAATCCAGGATATACTAAAACTTTTTCTTTGGAAAGTAGTCTCGAATATTCTTCCAACAAGATCCAGACTAAAACTTCCAATAACCCTCTCAAATAATGATTCCCTGTACCATTTGTGAAACTGAAAAGGAAACAATTGACCATCTCTTCCTCAAGTGTGCCCACTCAAAAATCTTATGGAGACTCTCACCCTGGCCTCTAGACATATCTCTCTTTGGTAACCAGCACTGAGTGGACTAGAATAATACTGAACCCCAAACTTCTAAACCTCCATAAAGATGAGACTCATAACTTCCAACTCATTGCTATAATAGCAATGGACTCTCTTTGGTTCCTTTGAAACCAGATTATTTACAAACACTCAAGTCAAACTCCTATAATGTTCTTAAACTCTGTGACAAAAATCTTCAAAGAACACCAATTGTTGTGGACAACAAAAAACAATTGACCATCCATAACCCCAGAGTGGACTCCCTTTCCAAAAAGTTTTGTTTCTCTATCTTATGATGGGGCTGTCAGGAACAAAGTTTCTACTGCAGCAGCTATATGCAAATCAAACAAAGGAGAAATCATCTTTTGAACAACCCAAAAAATCAAATCTATCAATTCTATATTTGGAGAAGCCATGGCTGCAAAGCTAGCCATAGATGAAGCCATTCGATTCAATCTCACTAGAATAATCATCGAAGGAGACAATCAGGTGGTCACCAATGCAATTTCATGCCCTTGATTTTCACCAGACTAGTCTATTCATAACATCCTCAATGATATCACAACTCTTCTAAAGTTATTCAGAAGTTGGTCAACTCAAAAAATTCACAAATATCAGAATAGATGGGTGCATCAACTAGCGCAGTGGCCCACTACAAACAGCTTGTTTGGCAGCATACCCCGCATTCAAATACCTCAATATTTATTAGACTTCCATTGTAGAAAAGATCCACCTTTTATATCTTTGTACTAAATGAAACTCTGGACCTCTTATGTAGTTTTGCTTCAATCTATAAATATTAACTTATCGAAAAAAAAATGCTACCAAGGTTAGTAGTTTAGCAAGTCTATAAAAAAAAGCTTTTCTCATAATTTTTTTAAATGAAAGAAACTACAAATAATGATTACGTGGGTCACGTCTTTAACATAACGAGAAGATGAATCTTCCAAAGTCCACACACCTTAGTTAGCATAAACCTTCAACGGGTTAATGATCCCAATATTCGTCCATTTTTCCTAAACTAGCGGGGTAGAAAGAAAGCATGAATTGATGAATTTTCTACGTGCAGGTACAAAAAAAATTAGCGGGATAACTGAAAGAGATATTTAGGGTCTCGGAGGAATAAGACCATGTGTTGAAGGGTCCAAGTCTGAAGTTTCAAAAGCTGGGGCTAATCTAAAGTCCTGAGATTGAACCTATTGACACGTGTTGGATAATATAGAGAATAGATAATGCCTCTGATTGATCATGAGGGTTATTTCACCAATTTATTCACAAAGTCTCCAAAATAAACTTTGGATCTAGTCGTTATCATCACCATCTTCATACACCTATAAATAACACCTAAAGGTAACGTATTAGTGATTCATTGATATACTTATATTGAGACAATTTCTTTCTAACTTAGATATCAAAGTTTGCACCTCGTGCCGCCGTCTCATCTATTGTAGGTAAATTGTGCAGTTGGTGGTGTGAAACACGCTTTTAACACCCGTGCTAAGAATACTAAGGCATGTTTGGTCAGTTTGGACATTTGGAATATTTTATAATTTTTTAAATAATAGTAAAATTGTTTAAATGAAGATATTTTATAGGATTTTGAAAAAAAGAGAAAAAATTAAAAAAAAATTATAACGTTAAAAAGTGATTTGAATATAATTTTTAATTTTATTTTTGTTTTGAGGATTATAAAATTTGTATTGCTTTTTGTATTTTACTTTGAGATTTTTAAAAATTCATGTATTGATTTTTCTATTTGAATTATGATTAGGTAATGAATAGATAAAAAAACATCAAAACTTGAAATTGAAAATGATTTTGTATTTAAATAATGTTGTGAATAAATTTATGAGAAGTTTTGATAATTTTGAAACTTATATTAAAACAATACCTGAATGCCCAACATTATAGAGAGGTACATGTGTAAATCAACAAAAATAATAATTTATGAATCATAGTAAATACATTATATATTTCTTGTGAAGTTAATTGATTATTTTCAGAGTACTGTTATTTGTAATGCCATCAACCTAACACCATTTGTTGGTATTTTTAATTCAGTGCCATGTCAATTAAAATAAGAATGCTAGTCTCACCACTGGTAGCTCCCGTTGAGATTTTTTTTAATTTTTTTTACTTCGTGATTAAGTAAGTATTTTTTTAATGATGTTCTGAATTAAAAAAAAAAAATCAAAGTGTTAAAAAAAACACATGTAAAAAAAGCTTAAAAAAAAGAACACCAAAATAACTAGCGGAAGCTACCAATGGTGGGCTGTATTGCCACCCTTAAAATAAAATAATGCAATAGAGTATAGTACTTAGCACCAAAAGTTTGTAGGAGGTGGTCAGGGCATGCTTAAAGTTAGTATATTTTTTAAGAAAAATTCTTCACATCATACTCTCATCCATTATAATATAATGAGGAGGTATTGTTTCTCAACCTTTAATTCTTTTAAAAAAAAATAGAGGATGATATAAAAATGATAAAAGCAATCATATTTTATAGAATACAACGAGAGTGAGATGAGAGTGTGGTAAGATTTGATAATCTGGATCTCTTGCCCAATTTATCAAGCCCATATGATATATGATAAAGGGTGGAAATTCCACCCGTTATCCCGGGCAGGTGGGCGGATTATAAAAAACCTAAAGATAAACAAATGTGTCGCAATTTTCACCTGCCCGTCTTTTACTTGCTTGCCCGTTTACTTAAGTATCCGCACGCGCGCGCGGGGGTGGGGGGGGGGGGAACCTAACATGCCTCATTACCTATTACAATTTTGTTTGTCCAATTGCCTCCACACCTTCGCCTCCATATCTTCATCTCTCATGCTTGTCATTCTTCATCTATTCAACTATTCTTCTTGTTCTTCTTCTTCATTTATCTTTTATACTTTTTTGTCTTTTTTCTTTTTGCAAAAATTCAATGGTTGTGATATTGTTTTAGTCGTCATTTTTTTATATTGGCAATTCAATTGTTGCTCGTCCATATTTATTACTTTCATTATTTCTTTTACTTAGAAAAAATAATAATTTTGTCTTCTTTTCTCATCCTCTTCTTCTTCCTTTTCTTTTTCTTATTCTTTGGTATGTGACTTTGTGCAACCATGTTAATGCCTCTCCTTCCTCACCTTATGTTAGGCGGGCGAGTAACTTAGTCTTACTATGCAGTGTAGTGTACCCACCATTGTAGACTGTGCAATGCAATACGATATATAATTTTGCAAATTTTTCGAGTTTGCTTAGTTAATTGCAGACTTATAGTGTTTGGTTACTTTATTTGCAAATCTGTTGATGTTGATCGGTAAATCAACAAATATATTGATATTGGTTGGTTTTTTTTGGTTGAGTTTTTAACCTGCATTGAAGATCATTATTATGGCATATTTATGGATGATTATATTTTGGAACCCGCCCACCCATTTGATGAATATGGGCATATAGACACTATAACGGGGATACGGATGAGGTAGCACATAATCACCCTCGTTCCCGCAAGGACGGAGGTAGGGAGGACAACTAGGGTTGGAAAATCTAGATAGTTGGGAATATAGAAGACTTGTTACTCTCATCATATTATTTATCATTGTGGCTTTAAAATTGTTTGCATTAATAAAATATGATAGAATGTGAGTTTCACGTGTTCATATAATTATTTAATAATGAGAAATACATTAGCTGCAAAGCTATTACGCAAAAATATATTAATAAACTGATATGATTTGATATAATATATGACATTGTAAAGTTAATTTTAGGGAGCCACTCCAAATTGGACGAGGTGAATATGGTGAACTTACACCCTTGAATATATCATGGTAGAATCAATGACATCAAAACAAATTCCTGAATACCTCTCTCTCTCTCTCCCCCTCTCCCCTAAAGCTGAAACTAAGATGTCTTCACAAAGATATCCACCATACAAGCGCAACACCAGATGAAGGGTAGATTGCTTCTTAATATTTTAATTTGCCAGAGTCCTCCAATCTTCAAGCAGCTTGTTTACAAAGATAAGCCTTTATTGGTCTGGAGGGATGCCTTCTTTCTCTTGTATCATTGCCTTGACATTATCAGTTGTAACTACTTGTAAGCAAAAATCAACCATTCAACCTCTACCCGTTAGGTGAAATACCTTCTTTGTCTTGAATTTTATAGCCTTCACATTATCAATAGTATCAGAACTCCCAACCTTCAAAGTAATGGTTTTTCCAGTCAAGGTCTTAACGAAATCTACATTCCACCACGTAGCCGAAGCAACAAGTGCAAGGTGGACTCCTTTTGAATGTGGTCAGCAAGAGTTCTTCCATCTTCTAATTGCTTGCCAACAAAAATCAACCTTTGCTAGTCTGGTGGAATTTCCTCCTTATCAAGAGGAAAAGAAAGGGAGAGGAGAGCTCATGGGGAGAAAGGGACAGAGAGAAGGGGAGAGAGTTTTGTGCGGGTGGTTCTACCCTGTTTTGCATAAATCACTTACGTGTTTGCTTGTTATTGGAGGATGTAAAATCAGAATTCACACCACATCCTATTCGAAGACTTTCTCTTTTGATAATTGTTGATTTGGTAAATTCCATTATAATATTATTTTATTATTGTATCAACTAGTCGGTTGTAGACCGTGGCAAGTATATGGGAAAATGGAATAATTACTTGGCTGTCTTGCATTTTTTTTTTCAGCAAAAAGGGTTGGACGGGCAATCAGAGATGGCTTCGGGTGTGACCATAATACCACCCAACTTGCTAAGGAGCCATACAGGAGGGACCATATTAGACGTTTTTTTTTTTCCAAAAACACACCAAAAAAGCATTTGGACTTTGTAATATTATATCTATTAGACTATTAAAAACTAATTAAACAAAATGAGAAGAAGACAATTTTTATAATGACATTCCACAATAAGAGTAAATTCTTGCTTGGAAAATTATATATGCTATAGATTGGTTTGAATAAAAATCTCAATTTCCTTAAATAAACAAGTCTAACTTGTATGAATATCTTTTTATTAATTTTCTAGTATTTTAGATTCTATGAATTGGAATATATCATATATTTAAAATTTGTATGTTTATCAATCTTCATGTTATATAGTTTTTTTTTTAATATTATATAGTTAAAAATATGAGAGAATACTATCTATCAACAATAATAAAATTACAAAAAAATAATAAAAAAGTATGAGAGAATGCTATATTAATTTAAGGAAAATGCTAGTTTTTCCGCTGAGATTTTTTTTGTAATTATTTTTTATTTAATAATTAAAAAATATATTTTAATAATATTATATATTTTTTAAAACATTTGAAAATATTAATATATATATATTTATAAAATAAATATAGACAAAATGCACCAGCTGAAACCAGTAGGAACTCCCATTTCCCAACGGTGTCGAGTAGAGTCACCCTTCATTTAAATACTGACAGACTCTGGAGAATGCTATAAAATATGTGAATTTTATCTAATTAATCCGAATAGTATAAATTATAAAATACTTACCATTAATCAGTTTCAAAGCCCCAAAACTCCACCACCTAAAACCCTAATTCCAAGCGCCGTTCTCTGCTCTCTCTCTCTCTCTCTCTCTCTCTCTCTGCTACACACACCCTGCACTAACAGGGAGCGCGAGAAGAACAGGAGCATCATGGCCGGTGGAAAGATAAAGAAGGAGAAATCAAAGTCGGGCACGGGAGCTCACGCGCCGTACCAGGGAGGAATATCGTTCCACAAGTCGAAAGGGCAGCACATCCTGAAGAACCCATTGCTGGTGGACACCATAGTCCAAAAAGCAGGGATCAAGAGCACCGATGTCATCCTTGAGATCGGTCCCGGTACCGGTAACCTGACCAAGAAGCTTCTCGAGGCCGGGAAGATGGTTATTGCCGTTGAAGTGGACCCTCGCATGGTTCTCGAGTTGCAGCGTCGCTTTCAGGGCACCCCTTTATCCAATCGCCTCAAGGTATTTTATTGCATTGATTTCTATTTGGTTTCAAACAGAAGAAAAAAAATATGCAAAGAAAGCCAATAACTTTTTCCCAGTCAATTGTATATGATAGTATAGGAATGGAATGATCGGCGAGAAATATCATTATCATCATGCTATGGGGTTTGGATTCATTCCATTCTTCAGGGTTCTTTCGGCTAGTTCGAATTGGGTTTTTTTCAGATTTCCTGTAAATAAAGTTCCATTTTTTTTTTGGCAGTAAAAACCCTGTTCTTTGAACTGGTTTTTCTTCTATGGACGTTTGTCAGGTTTGGTCGCTGAGTAACTGGAGTAAAATAATAGAAAAAACAATTAAGAAAGTCAGAAATTTCTATTTTTGTGAACCAAGTCTAGTCCAGGTACATGTATGTTTGGCTCGGTCAGGTTTGCAAAACTACTTTGTTTACTTGGCATGAAGCAAAATAGCGTTATCGTATTGTATGTGATGTTCATCATATAGGCACCCTTTTCACATACTATGTTATCACACTGTGATTCAAATTGTTGGTACCAAGAATTCAAGTTAACTGGAGACAGCTTGTTGTTGACAGGTTATACAAGGAGATGTTCTCAAGACTGAGCTTCCCTATTTTGATATCTGCGTGGCGAACATACCTTATCAGATCTCCTCTCCTCTGACGTTCAAGTTATTGAGTCACCAGCCGGCATTCAGATGTGCGATTATAATGTTTCAGCGGGAATTTGCTATGAGACTGGTAGCTCAGCCTGGTGACAAACTCTACTGTCGTCTTACTGTGAATACCCAGCTCCTGGCTCGGATCTTCCACCTCCTCAAAGTCGGAAAAAATAATTTTCGGCCTCCCCCTAAGGTTGATTCCTCTGTAGTTAGAATCGAGCCTAGAAAACCACGCATTGAGGTGAAGCAAAAGGAGTGGGATGGATTTCTGCGAATTTGTTTTAACAGGAAGAACAAAACCCTCGGTTCAATTTTTAGGCAGAAGACTGTCCTCTCTTTGCTGGAGAAGAACTACAAAACCTTGCAGGCGCTACAACTTACACAAGGTTTGGTGGAGAATAAGGATCCTGACATGGATTTCTCGAGGCTAGGGGATTCTAATGGGAACGAAGCCATGGAGATTGATGATGATGAAGTGGATGAAGAATTGGATGTGGAAGGTGGTGATGCAGAAGGGGAGGCATCTGAATTTAAAGATAAGGTTTTGGGTGTGTTAAAGGAGGGAGATTTTGAAGATAAGAGGTCATCCAAGCTCACACTACAGGAGTTCTTGTACCTGCTCTCTTTGTTCAACAAGGCTGGGATACATTTTTCTTAATTCTAGGAGTGTCATGTTTGTCCAAGTCATTATTTCTTGTTCGCCCCACCTATATATACACATGCCCAATTTTGTTTGCCCTATTTATGGTCTGTTCAAGAATTCTCTTTGTGCTTTCATGCATTTTAGGTTTTGGTTGGTTAATGTAGTTTAGAGAATGATAAGATTTAACTTTTTTTAGATGAACTTGGATTGTTCTGATCAAATTCGACCAATTTATTTTTTGCTCTGCCGTCGTTTAATTATCTCGTGCCAATAATATCAATATTTTGAATGCACGAGTCCCAACTTGAACGGTAAGGGCTTTGGTTATGGAGTATTCTCTCTCTAGGTCTAAGATTTACACCCTTGTGCAAACAATTGTTAGGAAAAGTCAATTTTTATTTATTTATTCATGTGATGTATATTAGATTTGGTAATATGTGACACGACTTGTTAAATCAACACGAACATGACATGATAAAAATGAGTTAGAGATTAGCTTTAAAGAGTTCGGATCAAAACGGATTGACCTGTTAAGATATAATTGTTTAACGGGTCAACCTGTTAAGAAAGTTAAATTTATATATTTATCCTTATACTTATCCTTCTACCTAGGTATGAATAAAAACTTTAAAAAATCCATAATTTCTTAACCCACACCTTTGTTGCCATACATACACAGTATTAGTCTCATCTTCATAGACTTCAGTATTCACTCTAGAGTCAAGAGTCTCAAGCTGCCCCCTCCCCTCCTTTGCGTGTCACAGCGTCGCTACTCAGCCTCAACTGTTGGTGTCTTAGGTCATCTCTCTCCCTCGGTCTCAACTTTGAAGTTTGAAAGACTAAACCTTGCATCGCATGTCTCAGGGAGTCGAGCAATCTCTCACTTATGGTGGTGTTTTGGGTCAATATGACTTTCTTGGGAAGATAGTTGATATTATAATATGATCAATAGCCAGACAGTGGAGCTCTAGATAGTTGATATTATAATATGGTCATTGCCTGATGAAAGGGGTTTCTCGATATAGCTAACTTGAGTTAACTACTTAGCCTTTTGTAACAGATCTCACTGCCAGCCACTCGTCTTCTTTTCAGTTTGCATGACTAGCCTCTTTAGTTGTTGCAGGTTTGTCAACAAAAGTTTCTTTTTGGAAATGGTTTCTACTAGAAGAAGAACAATTCAATTTTCTCTTTTGGTTTCCAGCAGTAGATCTAGAGTGCTGAGAGAGATCTAGTAAATTGAAAACATCTTGGGCACCACAAATCTGGTTGTGTGATCTGGTTGTGCTGAGAGAGATCCAGATCTTGAAAACTTCATTGTGTTTATTTTTATATTTTTTGAATTGTAATTTTTGACTTATGCCAATATTTGGTATTGTTGAGATTTTTATTTTGTGTTTTTCTACTTTGTGGATTGTAATTTTGGATTTTAATTTGGTTTTGTATTTTTATTGTTTAGATTTTAATTTGTATTATTAGTTTTATAATTTTTAGTCATATTGTAATTTTAATTAATAACGGATTAACAGATCGTGTTCGTGTCCAAATGGATCTTGTTGTGTTGTGTAAACAGAAGTGGGTTGAAACGGGTTGTGTCGTGTCGTGTTAATCTATTTTGTAGTATTCACTAACGGGTCGTGTCGTATCAGCCGATTATGTTAATGTGTCGTGTTAGGGTTTAAAATTTTGACTCGATACGCTTAATGGGTCGTATTCGAATTGATTTATATAATATAATATACATTAACTGACACGACATGGACACGACCCATTAACACAATTTGCTTGTTGAACCTAAGGTTTCAAGTTTTGTGTAATTATATATTTACACATAGATTTTGATGATAACAAATGAATTCAAAGAATGAAAGAGTCTCAAACTCAAGTTGTCCACACAATGGAGTCAAGCACATCAATGAACCAAGCATGAGCAAGAAGGGAACAAGTTCACATTAAAGTCATAGAGTAATGTTGTAAATCTCTTCAAAATTCGAAATTAGGATTAAGGCTCAAAAATTAATATTTTATCATAAAGCATTAAAATACATTTTCCACATGTGCATGAATATTTTGAAAATTAAATTTGAAAATTTTGAAAGATAATTGATTGTCATCTTTCACATGTGCATGCCATGATTAAAGGGTTGAACTTTGAAAATATTAAAGATGATTGATTGTCATCTTTCACATGTGCATGTTTTATTTGAATATTTTCAAAAGTGATTGATGCTTTTCTTGACTTATGCAAAAGGAAGATGCCTTTGTTTGAAAATTTTGAAAAGTAAAGTGTGCTCCTTTTGTCATATGCAAAAAGTAAAAGATTAGGTTTGAATTTTTTGAAAAGTAAAGTGTGCTCATTTTGTCACATGCAAAAAGTAAAAAGATTAGGTTTGAAATTTTTGAAAAATGAATGATGATGTCTTTGACATGTGAATCTTTTTAAATTTGAATATGAAGTCTCATATGCCTATAAATAGATCATTTGAGAGCTTCACATTCACAACACCAAGAGCATACAACTCTCATTCAAAGCTTTCATTCTCTCTTCTCTAAGCATTGAGCCTTAATCCTTTTTCATTTTGAGAGATATAGGTTGTGCTGTATTGTTCTTATTTCACTCATTGAGGAGTGTTTTCTGATATTCTACCCACTATCAATTCTTGTATCAGTAAAAGGGTGTGTACAACCCTTGTGCGTGTAGAAAGTGTTCTACACAGGGAATCGTTGAATCACCACGTGTAAGGTGATTGCAAGTGTAGAGGGTGTTCTACACGGATCCTTTGTAGCGGTGTTGTTCAAAGGTGTAATAGGTTTTTACCTCCACCTGAAGGAGGTTGAATAGTGAATTCGGGGATCCTCAAGGGGTAGCTTGAGGCGAGGACGTAGGCAGTGGGGCCGAACCTCGTTAACATACTGAGTTTGATTCTCTCTTACCCTTACTCTTTATATTTATTGCTATTTCGTATTTTGTTTATATTTGATATTGTATATTTGATTTATAATTTTTTTTTTTTTTTAAATACAACTCAATTCACCCCCCCTCTTGTGTTAGTCATCTGGGCAACAATTGGTATCAGAGCTAAAGCTCTGTTATAAGATTAACTATCTTTTGAGTTAAGATCTTATGGCTAACATTGCAGCTTCATTTGGTGAAGGTCAATCTAGCAGTCGGCCTCCACTCTTTTGTGGAGACAATTATTCATTCTGGAAAGTTAGAATGAGAATATTCCTTCAGGCTCAAGGTCGAGAGATCTGGAAATGCATTGTAAATGGACCTTATATTCCAACAAAAGTGGTTGGTGGAGTAAAGGTCAAAAAGGAAGAAGAAGAGTTTGATCGTGAAGACGATAGACTTTATACTTTGAATTTAACTGCTATGAATTTATTATATAATGCTCTCAATGGTAATGAGTTTAATAGAGTAATGACTTGTGCTACGGCAAAAGAAATTTGGGATAACTTGGAAGTTACTTATGAAGGAACTTCTCAAGTTAAGGAATCAAAAATTTATATTCTTACTCATGAATATGAAATGTTTAAGATGAATGATGATGAATCTATTTCTAGCATGCACACTCGTTTTACTAACATCATAAACAGTTTGACAGCTCTTGGTAAAGTTTATTCCAAAGTGGAAATGGTAAGAAAAATTCTCAACTCTCTACCAAAACGTTGGGAATCAAAAGTGACAGCGATTCTTGAAGCTAGAGACCTCAAGAAGCTCGAAGTGAATGAACTCATCGGGTCACTTATCACCCATGAGTACACATTGAAAAGAGGAGAAGAAGAAGGAAAGCCAAAGAAGAGCTTGGCACTTAAAGCTGTTCCTCATGAAAGTGAAAGTGATGAAGATGAGGAAAATGACGATAAAGATGAAGAAGTTGCGATGATAACAAGAAGAATTCAGAGATTCTTAAAGAAAAATAAAACTCCTCCGAGGAAATCATTCAAAAAGTTTTCCAAGAAAGATTCAGGTAAAAATGATACTTTAATTTGTTATAAATGCAATAAGCCTGGTCATATCAAGCCAGATTGTCCCCTGCTAAAGAAAGATCGAAACAAAGGCAAGAAAGCAATGAAAGCTACATGGGATGATGATTCAAGTAGCTCAGATAGTGAAGCAAGCAATGAAGAATCAGCAAATCTCTGTCTTATGGCTAAAGATGATATTGAGGTAACAAATTTTGATAATATTGAAAATCCTTCATATGAAGAATTGCAAAATGTTTTAGAAGAGGTATATGAAGAATTTGAAAAATTGGGTATCAAATATACTGCTTTGAAAAAGAAAAATTCTTCTTTAACAAACGAAATTGATATTTTAAGAAAAGAAAATATTGTTTTGAAAGACGAAAATCTTGAGTTGAAGAAAAAGAAAACTGATTTAGAAAATATTGTTGAAAACTTTACGAATGGAAAAAGAAATTTTGAAAAACTTCTTGGTAGTCAAAGATGTGTTTTTGACAAGGCAGGCTTGGGATATATGCCAAAACAAAAGTTCAAACCTTATAAAAACTTCTTTGATAATCCTTCTACATCAAAGTCTAATATTCAAAATTCTTTTCATAATAAGTTTGTCAAAAAAGGATACTATTATAATCATTCAAGATTTTCATATATGTCACATGCTATTTGTAATTTTTGTAATAGAAATGGTCATAATTATCATACTTGTCCTATTAGAAGAAAACATACAATGACTATTAGGGCCATATGGGTACCTAAAAATCTTGTTTCTTCTAATACTAATAAATAAAGGACCCAAAGAACTTGGGTACCAAGAAAAATCATTTTAATTGTTTTTATAGGTATGCATGAAGTCCTCTACAAGCAAAAACAAATGGTTTTTAGATAGTGGATGTTCAAGACACATGACGGGAGACAAGACTAAGTTCTTTGATCTTAGATCTAAAGAAGAAGGACACGTGACATTTGGAGACAACTCGAAAGGGAAGATCGTGGGAATAGGTAAAATTGGTAATAAATCTTCTCTCATAATTGAAGATGTTCTACTTGTTGAAGGTCTAAAACATAATCTTTTGAGTATAAGTCAATTATGTGATAAAGGATTTACAGTTACTTTCAAAATGGATAAGTGCATTATTTTGAATGATCATGATTATAACATTTGTTTTACTGCCTTTAGAAGTAATAATGTTTATACAATCGATTTTGAAGAAATTACCTCACAAGATGCTATTTGTTTTTCAGTACAAAATGAAACTAATTGGTTATGGCATAGAAGACTAGGTCATGCCAACATGGAACTTATTTCCAAACTTTCAAAAAATGATCTTGTGAGAGGTTTACCAAAGGCAAATTTTCTTAAAGACAAAATTTGTGATGCATGCCAATTTGGTAAACAAACAAAAACTTCTTTTAAAACCAAGAAATATATTTCCACTACTAGACCACTGCAACTGATACACATGGATCTTTTTGGACCAAATAGAGTTGCAAGTCTAGGAGGAAAATATTATGCTTTTGTTATTGTTGATGATTTCTCTAGATATACTTGGGTCATCTTTCTTGCTCATAAAGATGAGGCACATAATGCTTTTACCAAGTTATGCAAGAGAATTCAAAATGAAAAGGGCTATACTATTTCAAGTATCCGAAGTGATAGGGGAAAAGAGTTTGTTAATAAAAATATTGAAACATTTTGTGATGAAAATGGTTTTGTGCATAATTTTTCTGCTCCTCGAACTCCTCAACAAAATGGGGTAGTAGAGAGGAAAAATAGATCTCTTCAAGAGATGGCAAGAACAATTCTTAATGAGAACAACTTGCCTAGTTATTTTTGGGCCGAAGCGGTAAGTACTGCATGTTATGTTATAAATAGAGTTATGTTAAGGTCTAAATTAGATAAAACCCCCTATGAGCTTTGGAATGAGAAAAAGCCCAACATTGGTTACTTTCATGTATTTGGATGCAAATGTTTTATTTTGAATGACAGGGATAATTTAGGCAAATTTGATGCAAAATCGGATGAAGGTATTTTTCTCGGGTATTCTACAAATAGTAAAGCTTATAGAGTATTCAATAAAAAGACTTTAACTGTACAAGAATCTATGCATGTAGTATTTGATGAATCTAATTCTCTACTCTCCAAGAAATCCATTGATGAAGAAACAGGAGGTATAAATAATACAGAAAGTCTCAATCTCAACAAAGAGAACACAATAGAGGAAGTCCAACATGGAGACATCAGGAAAGATCATCAAAATTTAATACGAGATGCAACCAAACAGTGGAAATTTGTGAAAGATCATCCAGTGGAACAAATTCTGGGAGAACCTTCACAAGGTGTAAGCACTCGATCATCTCTTAGAAATATTTGCAATCATACTGCTTTTTTATCTCAGATTGAACCTAAAAATATTGATGAAGCACTTCTTGATGAATCTTGGATTCTAGCTATGCAAGAAGAGCTTAATCAATTTGAAAGAAATGATGTTTGGACACTTGTTCCTAAACCCAAAAATCATACTATTATTGGAACAAAATGGGTTTTTAGAAACAAGAAAGATGAGTCCGGAGTCATTACTAGAAATAAGGCTCGACTTGTAGCCCAAGGTTACAATCAAGAAGAAGGAATTGATTATGATGAGACATATGCACCAGTCGCAAGATTAGAAGCTATTCGAATGCTACTTGCATATGCTTGTTATAAAGATTTCAAACTTTTTCAAATGGATGTTAAAAGTGCTTTCTTAAATGGTTTTATAAATGAAGAGGTATATGTTGAGCAACCTCCAGGTTTTGAAAATCATATTTCTCCAAATCATGTTTTCAAACTCACAAAAGCACTATATGGACTCAAACAAGCTCCTAGAGCGTGGTACGAGAGACTCAGTGGTTTCTTGATTAAAAAAGGTTTCTCAAGAGGAAAAATCGACACAACTCTTTTCATTAAATACGAAAATGATGATATTCTTTTGGTTCAGATTTATGTTGATGATATAATATTCGGTGCTACTAATGAAAATATGTGTCAAGTTTTTGCTAAGACTATGCAGGATGAATTTGAAATGAGCATGATGGGAGAACTTACATTCTTTCTCGGATTGCAAATTAAGCAAGTAAAAAGTGGGACATTCATCAATCAATCAAAATATATTAAGGAATTGCTGAAGAAGTTTGGGATGGAAGGTGCTAAGGAAACTGGAACACCAATGAGCCCATCTACTAAACTTGATAAAGATGAATCCGGTAAGACAGTTGACTCGAAAGTATATCGAGGTATGATTGGTAGCTTATTATATTTGACAGCCAGTAGACCAGATATTATGTTCAGTGTGTGTTTATGTGCACGTTTTCAATCATCTCCAAAAGAATCTCATTTAATTGCAGTTAAGCGCATTCTTAGATATCTTAGTGGTACAATTAACCTAGGGTTATGGTACCCTAAACACACATCTTTCGATCTAATCAGCTACACAGATGCAGATTATGCTGGTTGTAAAATAGATCGAAAAAGCACTAGTGGAGCATGTCACTTCTTAGGTCATGCATTAGTTTCCTGGTTTAGTAAAAAACAAAATTCTGTTGCACTATCTACTGCTGAGGCAGAATATGTTGCTGCGGGTAGTTGTTGTGCTCAAGTTCTTTACATGAAGCAACAACTTGAAGATTTTAAACTCATGTATAATCACATTCCAATCAAATGTGATAATACAAGTGCTATAAATCTTTCAAAAAACCCAATACAACATTCTAGAACTAAGCATATTGAAATAAGATATCATTTTCTTCGAGATCATGTGCAAAAAGGCGATATAGTACTAGAGTTCACAAACACACACGATCAGTTAGCAGATATATTCACAAAACCTTTACCAGAAGATAGATTATCTATGATTAGAAGAGAAATAGGTATGATGCATATTATGAATATCTCTTAAAAGACAGATCAAAATTCATAAAAATAGATAGATTTTTCTTAAATACTTTTACATAAACTTGAGGTTCTTAGCCTCATGTTTGAGACGCTCATTCTCTTCATACAATATCATGTCATCCCTATTCATGGGAACTGGCAAGCGGAATGAAGAATCCAATAGAGATTTCAACTTTTTATTCTTCTGCCGAAGGATTCCTTCCCTTGTGTGAGACTCTTGAACAATTCGTTGAAGTACAACAATTTGTTCCTTAAGCTTTTCAACCTCATGGTTTTTGGCTTGAACCCGCTGGGAAAAAGCAACAATAGAGGATGAGTAGCGAGTTCCGAGACTCACCAAGTCGTAGATAGCATCGGAGTCTGACTTATTAGCCATACTATTATTTTCTTGCTGCAACATGGCACCAATGGTAGCTGCAGAAAGGACAGGAGATTGAGGTGTAGAATACCTCATGGATGCATCTAGAGGAATGTTAGAAGAATGAGCCATGGAGAGAAGAATTAAAAAACTTAAAGCGAGAATGTAGAAAGAATGCAGATGAGTTATAGAGATAAGAAGAAAACTTGATGCGGATTGGATGAACTTTAAGACTGCTTTTATAGAGATAGCATAAAGAACAAGACGAGCTATCATCCAAGTCAAAGAGTAATGTTTTTTTTCCGTTCGGTGAAAATGACATTTTTTAGAAACTCGGAGCCTTCAATCTCGTTTGTCAACAACATCAGGCGATTTTTTCAAATCTCCAGCCACACTTGTCGGGTCACGGACGGATCCAATTATTCTCTTTTTCAACTATCTACAGTGTATTTTAACGCACCGTTTTCTTCAGTCTATTTACTTGCTGCCGATCCTTTTTAATGATGCCAAAAGGGGGAGAAGTTTTAGACTAGAACATTAACATTGTTTAAATTGCTAAACTTGTTATATATGCTTGGAATTATATTTATATTTTTGCTTGAAAAACTAACGCACATTCTCAGGGGGAGCTTAAGTATTAATACAGGCTTCAGGTTCTATCAAGTATTTGTCATCATCAAAAAGGGGGAGATTGTTGAACCTAAGGTTTCAAGTTTTGTGTAATTATATATTTACACATGGATTTTGATGATAACAAATGAATTCAAAGAATGAAGGAGTCTCAAGCTCAATTTGTCCACACAATGGAGTCAAGCACATCAAGGAACCAAGCATGAGCAAGAAGGAAACAAGTTCACATTAAAGTCATAGAGAAATGTTGTAAATCTCTTAAAATTCGAAATTAGGATTAAGGCTCAAAAATTAATATTTTATCATAAAGCATTAAAATACATTTTCCACATGTGCATGAATATTTTGAAAATTAAATTTGAAAATTTTGAAAGATAATTGATTGTCATCTTTCACATGTGCATGCCATGATTAAAGGTTTGAACTTTGAAAATATTAAAGATGATTGATTGTCATCTTTCACATGTGCATGTTTTATTTGAATATTTTCAAAAGTGATTGATGCTTTTCTTGACTTATGCAAAAGGAAGATGCCTTTGTTTGAATATTTTGAAAAGTAAAGTGTGCTCCTTTTGTCATATGCAAAAAGTAAAAAATTAGGTTTGAAATTTTTGAAAAGCAAAGTGTGCTCCTTTTGTCATATGCAAAAAGTAAAAAGATTAGGTTTGAAATTTTTGAAAAATGAATGATGATGTTTTTGACATGTGAATCTTTTTAAATTTGAATATGAAGTCTCATATGCCTATAAATAGATCATTTGAGAGCTTCACATTCACAACACCAAGAGCATACAACTCTCATTCAAAGCTTTCATTCTCTCTTCTCTAAGCATTGAGCCTTAACCCTTGTTCATTTTGAGAGATATAGTTTGTGCTTGTATTGTTCTTATTTCACTCATTGAGGAGTGTTTTCTGATATCCTACCCACTATCAATTCTTGTATCAGTAAAAGGGTGTGTACAACCCTTGTGCGTGTAGAAAGTGTTCTACACAGGGAATCGTTGAATCACCACGTGTAAGGTGATTGCAAGTGTAGAGGGTGTTCTACACGGATCCTTTGTAGCGGTGTTGTTCAAAGGTGTAATAGGTTTCTATCTCCACCTGAAGGAGATTGAATAGTGAATTCGGGGATCCTCAAGGGGTAGCTTGAGGCGAGGACGTAGGCAGTGGGGCCGAACCTCGTTAATATACTGAGTTTGCTTCTCTCTTACCCTTACTCTTTATATTTATTGCTATTTCATATTTTGTTTATATTTTATATTGTATATTTGATTTATAATTGTTATTTTTTTAAATACAACTCAATTCACCCCCCCTCTTGTGTTAGTCATCTGGGCAACATTGCTACTCCTAAATTGTATATGCTTTACACGTGTTAAGAATTTAATTAAATAAACGTGATGTTGCGATTGCATCTAAATAGATCTTTATCCCAAAAACAAATTGCTAATCATGAGGTAATCTATGTTCTTTTGAATGAAATAGATTTGTTTTGTTGATAATTAGGAAATACAAGTATGCAGAGAAAACCTAAGGCACTGATCGGCATATGACACTCAGGTTAGACACATTGCCACTGCCACCGCCACCACCACATACTAGACCAATGGGCTCTGGAGACCCCGCTGAGGGCATTCCAACATTGGTTCCCCTCTAGCGATTGGGATTTCTCAGGATCCTCTTAGTTTCACCAATGTAGGCGGTTTTGCTCTGGTAAGATAGTTGCAGATCTTTGCCACTGCCATAGACAAGACCGAAGACTCCTTTGAGGGCACTTTGGCATCAATCCTACCTCCGACGATTGAGATTTTCTCATAAAACCACTCCTTTGGTTTTGTCAGTGCAGATCTGGTGTAGTCTGCATCAAACCTACATTAGATCTACATTTTATTCCCATATAACATTTTTTGTCATTGAGATGATGAAGCGAGAAGATCCTGGGAGATGATCCTGTGATTTGGGATAAGAGGATGAGGACACACGATTTAGAATCGTCTCAGATGGAAGGTGAGAGGTAGTTGAAGGTGGAATAAAAAACTTTCATTTTTATGAAAGTGGGAGGAAATAGCTTTCGCATCTTTGAACATAATAAAAGGATGACCAAGTTCATATGTCTATGCGGGATGTCGGCTTCATGGGTTTCTAAGGGGATAGATGATTGTTTAGAACAACTCTGTCATGATGGATTCTTCAAGGAGCTAAGGATGGGTAATGGAATTCTCAGCATTCAACATCATATTACTCAAGGGGCAGTTTTCTGCAACTATCAGAATTCTGGAACGGAAGGAGGAAATGTTTGTTGGTGATCCCTGAATGCACAAATGGAATCAGATGGAAAGGTTTTATGCATTTCATTCGAAGCGTCACTGGGTCCAAAAATCCTATTCTGAAGCATGAAAACAGAAGGAAGTCTGTTTACGGAAAGATAGTGGGAAGGCTTTACTCGATCAAATCTGCCTCATAAGCATTGATGTTGAGGCCACTGGCATGTATTTTGGCCAAGAATAGCTCCCTAGTTGAAGGAAAGGGTAAGGCATTTGTGAGAGACAAAAGCTAATAGGTGACACTAGGAGAAGTGGAGGGTAAGCATGCTTCTCATACGTTGCATGGTGGCATGGGTGCCTATGTCGGGTGTTTGAGGGTGGGAGAAGTGGAAGGGGTCTTGTGGGTTGTCTGAGCTCAATTGACAGGAGTTATGGAATATGTGAGAGATCTTAGGATTAAAGTGGATAAGTGACTGGACTTGTTCATGGGTTTGAGTGGTGGGTTGAAAACAGACGAGGGGGGGGGGGGGGAGATCCTACGTGTTTGAAAGCCTTAAGTTCGCAGGTAAAGGGCATTTCAATTTTGTCAAATATAGGGTCTTCGAACTGCAGCATTACTATTCGTGCCAGTGTCACTCAGGACATTAGCAACTTGCCATTTTATTGCCTTTAGTCACCAGTTGCGAATGAGGTTGGTACCTTTTTCTAGAGTTCACTTATAGTTGAAGATGGAGGTCCTTTCAAGATTTTAAGTACCTTGGAAGAAGCAGATGAGCCTCTTTTAGAAGATGAAAATGGGATAACAAAATGTAGTGCTTCCCCTACTTGTTATATGCCTCCTAAAAGAGCAATATGGTTCGAAAAAGTGGCACATAAAGGGTTGTCAGGGGGTGGAGCATCTACAAGCAATGTTCTTTTCAATGGAACGACAACACTTATCTCGGAGGTGAAAGAACCTTTAATAGTGACTGCAATAATGGACAACAATAATATAGCTATTGAGAAGGTTCGGGATTTGAATGCAATATATGGTGGGGAGGAAATTATGGGTTTGTTGTTGGTGCCTTATGAGGAGGAATGCTTAGGGTCGGGAGTGTAGTTGGGAATTATGTATATGGATAATGTTGTTCTATTGATTTCTCTTCCTCCGATAAAGAATATAGTGGGTTCACCATCAGATTTGGTTCTGCATAAGGTTAACGAAATTCAGTATTGTGTTGGGATTTCATATGAAGGATGTGAATACCTATTTAAAGCACTATTCACTACGATTGAGGTAGGATGTTTGCTTGAAACCAAATCAAGATTTAAGAAAAGCAGGGAATTAAAATGTCTTTCTTGGCAATCAACTACGACGCTAAGGGAATTATGAAGGCATCCTCGTAGAGGGACTTTTGGGTGGAGTATTGGTGTTACAAGAACAAGGGGTTGGGGTTGGGGAAGTGTGTTTTATTCCCATTTGGGCTTGGTGTATTTTCGATAGATTTCTAATTTTCACGAACTTATTGGCCATTAGGGGCTCTCTAGTATGGGCTAGGTATTTTTTTGTATACGTCCAGTATACTTTATTACTCCTATTGTCATTGATATATATATAATATTTTTACTTATAAAAAAAAGGAAATACAAGCATTGTCTTTCATTACAACTTCCATAACAGTAGTAGGAGCTTCTACTAACCATATTTGTTCCTATTCATGTTGTAGTCCAAGCTTGGCAAGCTGGTGAGCCACTTGATTGCCTTTTCTAGAGATAAATGATAATTTCCACTGTGGTCTACCTTGTAGAATTTCTTTGACATCATCGATGACTTGCCCTTACCAGGACCAACTTTCATCTGCTTTGATGATGGCACATGTAATAGTTTGTGCATTCCCTTCAAGTTGAACAACCTGAAAGCCCAACTTTGCACACATTCTAGATTTCTCCATAGAGCTAAATACTTTGTTAGGACAAGTTGAGAACTAAACCTTTTTTAGGCACATAAAGTTACTAGTATATTACCATCACAATCTCTAATTATGGTCCCAATTCCTATCTTCTCATCTTTGGAATCTATAGTTGCATCCCAATTAGCCCTAATAGGATTCTCATAAGGTTTTCTCCAACAGGTGAAACTTCTAGCTTTTACCCTTGTATCTTGCTATTGAGAATGAATAGCTTGTTGGTATTCTTTTAGTTCTACCTTTGCCGATTGAGTCACTACACTTGGGCTTGAAAACTGGCCTTTGAAAATATAACCATTCCTCCTCAACTATATTCTCTTGTGATAGCAATACCTTTCACCTCCTCCTTTTGCAAAGTTGTAGACAATTGTTCCCATAACTGTATGAAGTCCATTTCTTTGTTGGGCCATTTGTGGATAAGACTAGATATATTTGTCCACACATCACTAGCTGCTGGACAGCTCTATAGAACATGTGTAACTGTTTCCTCTTCTAGTTGACATATTTCATATGGTAAAGATTCATCCTTGTAGGTAAGATATTGTTTCTTGACTTCCACATAAAGTTTTTCACCTTCTCAGGCACTTTATCTTCCAAATCCTTTTCCACCTATCATCTGTAGCATTCCCCTTAGATGTTTCACCTTGTGCTACTTTCTTACTTGACAAAGCCACATAGTACACGCTTCTAACACTGAATTGACCACTGTTAGTATAGCCCCAGATAAGTTTGTTATCACTGCCCCTCTTACTAATTAGAATATTGAAAATTAGTACAACTTCTTCTTCACTAAATATTTCTTTAATAAGATACTCATTCTAGCATTTTAATTCCTCCTTATTAGTTAACTAACATATGAATCACTGATTAGCCTTTTAAATTGTGACTGAACACGAAAGAGGAAGGTTTAGGAAGCCACTAGTCTCCCAAAATTTTAGTACTTCTTTCATTGCCAACTCTCCACCTTGATCCTTGTCTCACTAAATCGAATGTTGTTCTTCAAACTTCTCCAAATTATAGATGGAGCCCATCCAAAATTTGCCTCCATTAACTCTCTATTCTAGAAATATTTTTCTCTAAATATAGTAGCAACTAAAGATCGTGGAAAATGAAAAATCCTCCAGCATTACTTAGCCAACATTGCTTGATTGAAGCACTCAGTATCTCTGAAACTTGTGCCTCCTCTAGCTTTTGAATCCCTCATCCTACTCTAGCTTCTCCATTGAATTTTCTTTTCTTGTTACTAATGGCCCCACCAAAACTTAGAAAGCATCACAAATATTTCATGGCACAGAGCTTTGGGCAACTGAAACACACTTATTGCATATGTATGCATGGCCTAAAACACTATTTTGATAAGGATTTCTCTCTCAGCTTGAAATAGGAAAATGTTTTCCAATTTTTGATTTGGTTCAAAATCTTTTCCTTAATGCATCTGAAGGTGTTGTACTTAGATCTCCTACTAGAGAAGGCAAGCCCAAGTGCTTCTCATAACTTCCACAAATTAGCCCTCCAGTAGCTCTAATTATCATGTTATTACCAATTTCATTAGTGTTGGAGCTAAACAGAATAGAAGACTTCTATTTATTTAAGACATGACTAGATGCTCTTTCATAAATAGTTAGAATCTCTTGGAGTTTTGTCCAATTTGCCGTCTTTGCTATGCTAAAACGCACACAATCATCTGCAAACAAAAGATGATTCATCCTTGTCCCACCTTTAGTCACCGAAACACCTCTTATGTTTCCTATTGTTTTAGAAAAATTGATCTTAGAACTTAAGCCTTTAGCACATATTATAAACAGATAAGGAAATAAGATATCTCCTTGTCTTAGGCCTCTTGATGGGATAATTTTCTCTCTTGGACTCCCATTAACAACGATTAAGTAAGTAACCGAGGTAGCACATGTCATCATCAACCCTATCTATCTCTTATTAAAAGCAAACTTTCTCATCACAGCTTCTAAATAAGGCCACTTAACTCGATCATAAGTTTTGGACATGTCCAACTTCATTGCCATACACCTTACTCTTCCACACTGTTTGGTTCTCATAGAGTGCAACATCTCATAAGTACTATAATATTAATAGTAATAAATCTGCCTAGAATAAATTCACTTTGATTACTAGAAATAATATAAGGTAAGATATCCTCAAGTATGTTTTCAAGTACTTTGGAAACAATTTTATACAACACATTACATAGGCTAATAGGTCTGAAATCACTCACATGTGTAGGATTTTTAATTTTAGGAGTAAGAGCACTATGAGTAAAGTTTAGAGTAGAATTCATACCCTCTCCATTCAAGATATTGAGTATTGCCTTGCAAACTTCATCTCCCACAATTTTCCAAGGACTTTGGAAGAAACACGCACCAAAACCATCCGGGCCTAGGGATTTTAAAGGGACCATTTGTTTAAGAGTTACTTGAATCTCCTATCTTGTGAACTCTTGGGCTAAAGTGTTATATCATATCATCGGTTACTTTTGCCTCCATTGAAAATAAACATGACTAAATATCCTCTGTAGAAGGGTGAGTAGATGAGAACAATTTGTCAAAATAATCCTTCGAAGCCCCTTTTATCTCCTCTGCCCTATTTTTAATTTTAGGATTTTTAATTTTAGGAATAAGAGTAATATAAGTAAAGTTTAGAGTAGAATTTATACCCTCTCCATTCAAGATCTTGAGTATTGCCTTACAAATTTCATCTCCCACAATGTTCCAATGACTTTGGAAGAAACATGCACCAAAACTATCTGGGCTGATTTTAAAGGGACCATTTGTTTAAGAGTTGCTTGAATCTCCTATCTTGTGAACTCTTGGGCTAAAGTATTATATCATATTATCGGTTACTTTTGCTTCCATTGAAAATAAACATGACTCAATATCCTCTGTAGAAGGGTGAGTAAATGAGAACAATTTGCCAAAATAATCCTTCAAAGCCCCTTTTATCTCCTCTGCCCTACTTTTAATTTTAGGATTTTTAATTTTAGGAATAAGAGTAATATAAGTAAAGTTTAGAGTAGAATTTATACCCTCTCCATTCAAGATCTTGAGTATTGCCTTGCAAATTTCATCTCCCACAATGTTCCAATGACTTTGGAAGAAACATGCACCAAAACTATCTGGGCCCAGGGATTTTAAAGGGACCATTTGTTTAAGAGTTGCTTGAATCTCCTATCTTGTGAACTCTTGGCCTAAAGTGTTATATTATATCATCAGTTACTTTTGCTTCCATCGAAAACAAACATGACTCAATATCCTCTGTAGAAGGGTGAGTAGATGAGAAAATTTTGTCAAAATAATCCTTCAAGGCCCCGTCTATCTCCTTTGCCATATTCAAAATCATTTTTGAACTTACTGTGATTTGCTTGATGGAACTTTTCTGCTTCCTTTAAGAGGCACATGCATGGAAAATTTTAGTATTTCTATCACTCTGTTGATACCAATTTAGCTTTGCTCTTTGTTTCCATTTTAGATATTCTTGATCTAGAAGGATAACCGACTCTCCTTGAAGTTTCTTGGTTTCAAATACATTGTGAGCCCTTTCCATATCTTGTAAAGCTTTAAGGTTGTGTTTGGTTGTTGAATCAAACTCAACATGTCTCAAACCAATCATTGATGGAACCTAGTACTTTTTCAACTTTCCATAAAAGGCTAAACTCATATCAACTTACTTCATACATTTCAACCTAAAAAGTTAAACAAATCTCAATATAAAAAAGTTAAACTCATCTTAATGGGACACACAAAATGCTATTATTCAGAACTCAACTCATTTCAATATCTATACGTAACCTAAGTCTATCAGATTTTTCCTTTATATCAAACCCAATATGGTTTAAATTTGCTATAGCCTTTTCTACCCTTTCCCAATAGCCTTGTTTAGCCTTTCCCTAGTAGAAGTGCCATCTACATATTTGTTGCTCCAAATGGAGGCCTATAACCAAGGTCAAACAAATCACAATCTTCTAGCATCTTCCTAAATCGTCCCATTCGAGTATCAATCCGAGGCCTACCCCTATCTTCTCATTGTGGTATAGAATCTCATTAAAGTCTCCAATTGCACACCAAGCAACCGGAGTGGAAAGGTTTAAGAGCAGCAAGTAAATCTCATGCCTCTTGTCTCTTTCTTATTTCAGGCTGACCATAAAACTCAGTTAGCAGCCATCTAGAACTTGTAAGTTCACTAGTGATCTATGCATTGAGGTGCCTGTGTGTATAATTTGCAATTCGACATTTGACTCCAATTTCCAAAATAGAGCTAACCCTCCCTTCCTACCCATAGAATCCACTACAAAACATCCCTCAAAGCCCAACCTTCTCTTCAACCCCTCAAGTCTATTCATACTAAGTTTTGTTTCCATCAAGAAAATAATATTGGGATTCCTTTTCTCCACCAAAAGGTAGAGATCTTGAACTGTTCGAGAGTTCCCAAGCTCTCAACAATTTTAACTTAAAAGAATCATGGCGATTGGCGGGTCTGAACGGCAGCCACCACCAAAATATGTTCAACACCTTCATTTTGTAAACTACACTTGAATCTTTCCTTTTCCAAACCAACAGGTTTAGAATATGTAACTCTTGCTTATCACTTCCATTTGCCACTGTTCTGTTTCTGCTTTCACATCTGCTCGAATTTGAATTTCCTTTTCTATAGTCACCATTTAACCATTACAGTTATCACACGGTAGCTTAGCCAAGTGGGCTTTCAACCCATAATCTTTCACATACGTACTGTTTAGCCCAACTCCTTTCAACCCATAATCTTTCACATACGTACTGTTTAGCCCAACTCTATCTCGGTCCCTCATAAAGCCCATTTCGGCCCTTTCCTTACAATTCTCATTTTTGAAAGCCCAATCCTCCTCCCTGATTTTCTCCTATGATCGTGCCTTCTTTCATTTAAACTATGCCCCTTGAGTTTCAAAATAAGTCGTTTCCCTCATTTACTCCATATGACCTGTTTGCTTCATTTCAAATTCCTGATTCCCATGAACCAATTTGGTTCATGTTTCAACATCTTCGGTCCAACTCTATTATTAGAGGAAGTTTTAGCCTCTGACCTAATCTGATCATCAGCAGCCTTTTGAAACCTGGTTTGTTTGTTTCCTCACTTTATATGTCTTATTGTGGATCTAGTTCTCATTTGTGGCTCAACTCTAACCATGAACCAAATTGGTTCGCATCGTCACTAGTGTAACAGAATACCCTTGGACACCATGCTTGATCCTACTACATTTGAAGCACATTCAGGAAAGCTTTCCACACTTTACTGGCACCTATAATCTTTTTCCTTTTACATGAATTGATCTACCTCTGGCTAGGACTTTATTCAGATTTAAATCTATTTTGACTCTAAGAAAAGCCCCCATCCAACACCATCATCATGGACGTCAACGTCTAAGACCTCCCCTATCGTCTCGCCAATTTAAATTCCATAGTCCCTATTCATGCATGCCAATGAAAGATTATATAATTGGACCCAAAAGGCTTCAATCTCAAAATTCATCATCTTTGACTGAGAAAAACCAATAAATGGTTTAAGAATAAAAAAAAAGTTATCGAATAGCCATGGACATCCACTCATCACCTTGTACTTATTCACTTCATGTCAAACATAATAATAAAACAATTCTGCCCAAGGTCAGTGACGTGAAAAAAAATAGAGATTATTCTATAAGCTGGTTCTACAGATAATTCACAAGGAATGAAGACAAGAGAATCGCCAAAAACACAAAGAAAATGAATTTGATGATCAATTCTAAATTATCAAAATCTAAGAATGTTGAAATCAACCCACAAGCTGGGCTGTAATTGCTGAAAATCGACAATATCATAATTTTATCAAAAATAGTAGAACCCCAATAATCACACCAAAAGGAAATACGTAATTGAAAAAATAATATGCCAAAAATCTAGCCCAAATCGAGTTCAAAATCACTTTTTAAACTATAAATGTGAAAAAGATGCACATCGAGCAAATTTGGGAGGCCACAATGTGTATGTTGAAAAGAGTTTCCTAAATTGGGATTATATGCATAATTCTGATGTCCATAGCCAAAGTTGTTATGGGCAAAATATTGAAACATGCCCAAAACTGTTTCAATCAGGGAAAGATCATGGTTTCCTGCCATCTTTACTCTGATCTATCACCTCAAGGTATTTCAGCGCCATCAATGTACAATTTGACAACTCAACATCATCTAAATCAGGTCCTCCTACATCAGTCAGCGAATGTAGCCGGCTTACTCACTTTCCACACTCTCCCCATGGTGGAACTAATAACTTCCTTGCTTATAATTGTATCCGAGTACAACATTCCCACCAAACTTCTTTCACCCTTCCATTTCACTTCATCAAATATTTCCCCATCCAGATTGATCAACTCGTTTTTGTCTTCCACTAACCGGAGTTGATCCCACTTTTCCTCTAAACCCTCCATCCCTTATTCTAAAGACAACCACCGTACACGATAGCTACTTCCTCACTTATTTCATTGGAATAAGTGGGGACTAGAAAACTCTACCTCTAAACTCTTAAGATAGAATAAAGATGAGAATAGTGTGTTACCTTGAAAAGAGAGGTCTTGGTATCATCAGGTAATCTTTCACTATAAATAAGTTAGTACTCATCCTATCAATGGGCACATTATTATGTTGATGTTTTGAGACAAAATAATAAATAGTCAACATGATATGTTTCCATTGCAAGTAATGGTTTTTTGAATAACCCACAATTCATATTGCACATTAAAATCCCATTAGGATACTTAGAATATCTCAGTATATATATGAATAGTAATGGAGTAGTTTGAATTAAGATGTTTTATTGGGTTTTGAAAAATGAGAGAAAAATTTAAATAAAAATATTATAAAATTAAAAAATTGTTTGAATATTATTTTTTTTTTAACTTGAAAAAATAATATTGTCTTTTGTGTTTTGTTTAAGAACTTGGGAAAGTTGTAATAATCAGGTAATGCAAAATTTGAAATTTTTTATAGGTAAAGAAGTTGAACAAAAGTTGAAAATTTAAAATTGAAAATGTTTTGTGTTTAAGTGATGTTTGAGAAGGAAATATCTGAGAATACTTGATAATAATTGTATTTCCAAACAGGTTGTAATAAAGTTTCAAAACTTCAAGTATCCATCTAGAATGACAAGAAAATAATCAGTCAAAACCTATCTTACTGTGCCATTCTAAAGCCAGAAATCATCAATAGCTGTACAATTTCCACGCATATGGAAATTAACAGTTTGTATGGACTATTACAATTCTTGTTGCACCAAATGTGCACATTAGTATGCATTTTCCAAAAGCACTATTACTCATCCAAGAAAGATGTAATAAAGAAATTATTATTAATTATTTAGAGCGAATTAAGGTTTTTTCCCTACCCCTTAGGTCTTGGTATTTGTAACAACATTATAATCATTACGTTATTGTTTCATCAAAAACCCATTTGATTCTATAAACAAAACAATTAGATAAAATAACCAACGAGCCAAGTCGTGTAATCAAGTCTGATATTTAAATTGGAAGACTGTGTTTCCTGAAGGGTATAGGACTCATTCACGAATATAAAGATAAGAGACAAGTCACAATATCAATAAAATGACCTATTAACAACAGCCATTTTTTCCACATTATTTACCAAATCCTTTCCTCAATTAGTAATTTGAGTTAAAAATTTCAACATTATTAAGCCCTTAGAGTACTGGCATTGGCTAGTATAGCCTAAATTTGACAAATTTTCCTCATAATCTACTAGCAATGGATTAGACATAACAAAACCATCCAAGTCTTGACCTCTAGTAACTTAACAAATTTGACTTGTACTATATCAAATTATATTTTAATGATTATTCCTTCCAACTGAACCCACTTCTGCCTCTCTCCACTTCGGTTTCTTTCCCATGCATTTCACTTTTACCTTTCCCTTTTCTTCCCCACGTTGTTTGGTTTCCTATGTTAACCAATCAAGATTTTTCAACCATCATCACTTGAACTCTGATGTTGCTAGTATCACCTCTGTCACTAGCATGTCCTCAATCGAGGCCTTTCTCTGCCCTTATTTCAAGTGCTTGAGCCTAGGGCATGGTCTTGAAAGTTATTTACCACGACCACATATTTATTGGGATTCATCAGTTTGTTTAGGGTGATATCGTCCATTATCAATTGAAAATTCTTGGGCCACTAAGGCACGTGAGTCTAGTAAAGGGACAGTTGTTAGTCCGTTTAGTTCATTCTTTCCATTTGTTTAGCTTATAAGTTATTTTATGTCTCTATTTAATGTACTGCTGCATAGAATGAAATTATAACATTTTGCCTAGAAATTTGAATTTTGTTGGAGGGATTCTAGTTCCTCGACTTGCCAGTACATTTTCTATCTTTTTACTATTAAATCCATAGCAAGGTGGTCCCAGAGTCGCATTCCTGCAAGGTGGTCCCAGAGTCGCATTCCTGCAAGGTGGTTGAGGGTACAAGCAATGCTAAGTTGGTGGAAGTAGTAACCACTTTTTAAAGGGGAGACGTCTTTGTTGAAGGGGGAGCAAGGGAAGCATAGGGCTTTGATGGAGATGGTTCTTCAACAAATTAGCAATTTAGCTTCTAGTTATGAGAATATGGCGCATCTTTCTTCCAAAAATCTCTTGGGAGAAAGCTTATCAGGAGAGAACAATCTGAATTTGAGTGCCAATCCATTGTTTAAGGGCCAAGGTAGAATCCAAGCTTGTCACTTGGACTTCCTCGTTTTGATGGAATCGATCATATTGAGTGGATTCTGAAAGCACAACAATTCCTTTCATATTATCAAACACCAGAAAACCATAGGTTGTAGATTTCATCTTCTCATATGGAGGGAACGATCCCATCTTAGTATAGTTAATTAATAGAATCAAGCCCAGTAACCAAGTGGGAGGACTTTATAATTGCAGTGAGGGTCTGTTGTGGGCCTTTAGCCTATGAAGACCCTGTGTGTCTTTCACTAAATTACAGTAAACCAATAGTGTGGAGGATTATCAAATCAACTTTGAGATCTTGTTTAAAAATATCACAAACCTCATTGAGGAATTCCGTGTGTCACATGATGATTTGCAGATAGTGGTAACTATGTTTAAGTCCACAACTCTATCGACTACTTGTGGGCTTGCTAGGCTACTAGAGGAAGAAGTTTGAAGAAGGAATCAAAGTCATAAAGTGCTTAGCCCCCCATCTTATACCCTATAGAGCACCAACTATACTTTACATACCCTACCTTCCTGGCCACAACTCTGTCTTAAGGTTACCAGCACCACCACCACCTCAACCCAGAAACCAAATTATCCCATCAGAAGAATTACAATCAACCAAATGCAAGAAATGAGGTAGAAGGGGTTGTGCTATTATTGTGATGAGAAATACCAACCCATGCATAGATGTAACATACCCAAGATTTTCCTGTTGGAAGGTATAAAACTAGAAGTTTAGGAAGAGGAAGAGAATAAGGAAGAAGGTAACCCACCACCAAAAGCGGGTTCTAAACTATTGATTTAGCGAGCTAAATTATTGGGCATCACCATGCATGCTATTTCAGGTACTCCATCTCCCAAAACCATGAGATTAGTGGGAAAACTGAACCAGCAAATTGTGACTATACTTATTGATACAGGCATCACACACATTTTCATGGATTTGAATGTAGCAAGAAGGGCACGACTATTAGTGGAAAAGAATCTCATGGCACTCCAAGTTGCCAATGGGGAAACCCTCCCTTGCCAAGGTTACTGTAAGGTAGTTTTACTCAAACTATATAACTATGCTTTCTTGGCTAACATCGATCTATTAACTTTGGGAGGCTCTGACATTGTGTTAGGAGTGGATTGGTTAAGGCGTTTGGGTACCATTTAGTTGAATTTTGAAGATCTCAGCATGAAGTTCTCTCTTAGTGGACAGATATTACTGCTGCAAGGATTAAAGCCACTCGAGAGCAACCTTGAGGAGGACCAGAAAATCAGTAAGGCAACCATGGTGCGAGGAAAAGGAGTTTGGCTCTAACTCATGGATGCAAGCAGTCCCAAGATGCAAGTTCTTGTGGATTTAGCCATACAATCAATCCTAGCTAACTTCTAGGCAGTGTTTGCTAAACCCATGAGGTTACTGCCACGAAGGAGCCATGATCACAAGATCAAGCTTCAAGAGGGAGCCAAACCCACTTGTGTGAGAACTTACCAGTACCCTTACTACTAGAAAGAGGAGATTGAGAAACTTATTTGAGAGATGCTGCAAGCAAGAATCATCCAGTACAGTCAAAAGCCCTTATTCCTCACCTGTTCTATTGGTGAGGAAGGCCAATGAAAGCTGGCACATGTGTGTGGACTACCGAGCTCTCAACATGGATACCATTAAAGATATGTACCACATTTCTAATGTAGATGAATTTTTAGATGAATTACATGGTGCTGAAATATTCTTTAAACCCAACCTAAGTTCAAGCTATCATCAAATCAGGATGAAGCCCAAAGATGTACCCATAACTACCTTTTTTACACATGAGGGCCACTACGAATTCGACAGATGATTGTGGCGCTCCAGCGGAACTTGAAACTATCACCAAAGTACTATGGGTCCTTCAAGGTGATACAATGTATCTGTAAGGTTGCATTTAAATTAGATTTATCTAAAAGCTCCAAGTGTTGCTTGATATTGCATGTCTTCTGTCTCGAGAAGAAGCTCGAAGCACAAAAGGAACCAAGTCCAACCCTTTCGTCTGTCATGGAGGATATGACTCTCTCTCTCTCGAACTGGAGTACATGCTAGCTCGTCAAATGAAGAAAAAGGGAAACCAAGCAGGAGTCGAGCTATTGATTCAATGGAAGGGATTTACCATCGATGACTCAACGGGGGTGGATCTGGAGGAGCTACAATGAAGGTTTCTAGACTTTGAGGGCAAGCTCTTTTGAAGACAGGGCCTGTACTATGAGCATAGGCCACGATCTTGAGAGTTATTTATCAAGGCTATGTATTTGTTAGGATTTATTGGGGTGTAACGGGTCCGGTTTGGTTCAGTTTTAGATAAATTTTAGAACCGAACCGATACACCATTCTTGAAAATTTAAGAATTGATATAGACTAACTTTACCGAAATAAAAACTTTCAGTTTTTTTAGTTTACCGTTTACATGTGTGGCATTACATAAGTTGAAACTTTAGAGTTGGTTCTTGTGATGATACTAAACATCATTTACAATTGATAGTCAACAATTAAAACAATGACACTTGTCACATTACTTCTCCACAATATACAGATAGAAAGGTGCTTCTAGTCATAAAAAACCAACAAACTTTCATTTGAACCTCACAATTGAGATTCATATTTCTCAAATGAATGTGACAAAAAAATAACATTTTTGGAAAAACAATTACATGCTAATTTGTACTTAATACTTCCTAATGTTTGCGTAGTTGTAAAAAATGAAGCAAGCTTTTCCAACTTCTTCATCATTGGTTGATGATCAAAAAAGAAAACTTTGTGAATAATTCAATCTGAAATCTTTCCTGCTACCAATCCTCTCCGAACAATAAGAAAAAAAAATGTTGCACTCATACAAACCCACTGGTTCAATCCGATTTTGTGGGTTCAACCGGTATTTAGTTTTGTTTTTTACACCCCTATCAGTTTGTTTAGGGTAATATTGTCCAATTTAGTTGTTATCATTTTGCACTATAGTTATCAGTTGAACGGGTCTTGGGCCACTAAGGAACGTGGGTCTAGTTAAGGGGCAGTTGTTAGCCCATTTAGTTCATGCTTGTTTAGCTTAGAAGTTATTTTATGTCAAAAATTTTTTATTTTATTTTTTTGAAAAAAGGACTATCTGTATTAATTCATAATTGGATCATTACAATGTTTATCCTGTAACACAAAAGAACTAATGCCCGTAGGCCCCTCTTCCATCCAGATTTCCTCATTCCTTACAAGTAATCCAATTTTGGCTAACGTATGAGCTACTCTATTGTTTTTTCTATTTGTATACTGTATAGACCAATGCCTTCTATTGAGTAAAACCGATTGTATATCTTCCACTATCTGTCTGTGCCATTCCCAGCAGCATTTGTTCCTATTAACAGCTTGTATAATTCCCAATGCATCACCCTAAAAAATGACATTTGTCCAATTTAAATCAGCACAAAGTTGAAAGGCCCTCCAAAGTACCTGTATCTTGACTGCAGTTGGAGTAAAAATACCTACTATAGAATTGCATAGTGATAATAACAGCTCCCCATTCTCATCCCTTACCACAATCCCCACCCCCATTCTTTTCAGCTCAGAACGGAGACTTGCATCCCAATTCACCTTAACCCAGCCCAGCCCCGGTTTCCTCCACCTCCCTACTTCCCTTTGAATATTAACTCCCTTTTTTTTCTTTCCCTTTCTCCTCTTTTGCCTCTGCAAACATAGAAAGACAGTCTTGAGCTTGTTGATACAACAAAGTAGGCCCTGTAAACTTTCCCTAAAAAACAAAGTTGTTTCTTCTCCACCACATATTCCTCATTACAGTAGCTACTAAGTCCAGTTCAGAATTTCCCAACTTCTTTGTCATTAGCATCCATAGCTCCGTGAAATTCCCATCCATTCTAGGCCATTTCTGAACTAGGCTTGCATTATCCACCCAGACATCAGCAGCTGCCCCACAACTCCATAACACATGGCTGACTATTTCCTCTTCCTTCCCACAAATACCGCAAAGGGGGCTATTCAACACTCTTCTTTTATATAAATTTGCCCTTGTAGGTAGACAAATCATGATAACTTTCCAAATAAACATCTTTACCACTTCAGGAGTATTGAGGTTCCATATTTTTTGCCAACATACCTTCCCGGATTTTATTTCAGATGAGCTCCCTTCATTTCTGTATTTCCTGCATCTATCCAAGTGATATCCATTCCTAACACTATATAAACCATCCTTTGTATAGGCCCATATTCTCTTGTCAAGAGAATTGGCATGACTAATTGGCAACCCGCATACAAAATCAGCTTCCTCTTGCATAAATGTATCTCTAACCAGCTTTTTGTTCCATCCTCCATTGATAAACAGCTCTTAAACTTTTGCCTCTACCCCTAAAACTCATCTTGGTGATTGGATACAGAACTGAGATGGTCTTGGTACCCACCTATCTCCCTATATGTTGACTTGCTCTCCATTCCCCACCTTCCACACTAACCCTTCTTTCAATAAGTCAAGAGAACCCCATAGACTCTTCCATATTTTTGAAGGCCCATAGCCTAATTTATCATTCAACAAGTCTCTATATTTAATATACTTGTCTTTAAGCACTCGGGCAGCCACTGAATTAGGCATAGTCATAACCCTCCAACACTGCTTGGCTAAGAGGGCAGTATTAAAACTGTTTAGTTCTCTAAAACCCAATCCCCCTTCAGATTTTGCCATTCCCATCTTAGCCCAGTTCCTCCAATGGATCCTTCTATCGTTCTGTTGGAAACCCCACCAAAATTTAGCCATTAAAGCTGCTATTTCCTTGCACAATCTCACTGGAAGTTTGAAAACATTCATATGGCAGGTTGGCACAGCTTGGATGACAGCTTTCAACAAAATTTCCTTACCTAAAGGTGAGAGAAAATGGTTTTTCCAATTATTTAGTTTGTTCCACACCCTGTCTTTTATACCTCTGAAGGTGTTATACTGTGATTTCCCCACCATTATAGGTAATCCCAGTTACTTTTCACAATTTGTTTGGATCCCCACCCCCAAATCATCCCTAATCCTTCTCCTTATATCTTCTTTAGTGTTGGAGCTGAAAAATAGAGAGGTTTTCTGCCTATTTAAGCATTGCTCTGAAACTTTCTCATAAATCTGCAACAATTCTTTGATCTTAAGCCATTTCTACCAAGAAGCTTGTCCAAATACTAAACAGTCATCTGTAAATAATATGTGAGTTACTCTTATACCACATTTAGCTACTGCAACTCCCTTCAAAGCCCCCCTACTTTCAGCTTAGTTAACAAGGGTACTTAAACCCTCTGCATATAGAAGGAAAAAGTATGGAGATAGTGGATCTCCCTGCCTTAAGCCTCTCGATGGTACAAAAGAATTTCCAGGTTTACCATTTACCACAATAGAGTAAGTGACAGTTTGCACACATTGCATAATAAGGCCCGCCCATCTTTCATCAAAACCCATTTTTATCATCACCTCCTTAAGAAACCCTCATTCAACTAGATCATATGCTTTCGAGATATCAATTTTTAAAGCCATACTCCCCTTATTTCCTCTTCGTTTAATTTTCATTGAATAAAGTATCTCATAGGCAGCAATAATATTATCTGTGATGAGTCTCCCCGAAACAAAAACACTCTGATTCACTGAAATGACATGATTTAGTACTCCCTTTAATCTGTTTGCTAGAGTCTTTACTATGATTTTGTAAAAAACATTGCAAAAACTAATGGGTCTAAAATCCCCAACATTTTTTGGTTCCTTCACTTTCGGAATAAGCACCACATTGGTCTGATTAAAGGAGCTCAAATTACCATTTCCTCTTAAGCAACTAAAAACTGCATCTATCACCTCTCCCCCCACTATATTCTAGTAGTTTTGATAAAAAAAAGGCCCCGAACCCATCTGGACCTGGAGATTTCAATGGTCCAATCTGTTTAATTGCATTCTCCACCTCTTCTTTAGAAAACTCTTTCATTAAATCAAGATTCATCTTGGGAGTTACCCTTTTATCCATTGCAGAAAGACAAGAATCCATAGTCCCATTCGATGGGAAAGAAGACTGATACACATTCTGGTAGTGGATATAAAATACCTCTTCAATTTCCTTATGCTTCTCCCTTAAACACCCATTTACATCATACACTTGGTTTATCTGATTTCTTTTCCTTCTTTGAGAGGCACATGCATGAAAAAACTTGGTATTTTTATCACCAAGTTTATACCAGTTTTTCTTTGCCCTTTGTCTCCATTTCAAGTCCTCTTGTGTAAGTAAAATCCTCACTTGTTTTTGAAGCCTTTTGATCCTCTTCACATTACCGGGTCCTTCACTGTCCTGCATCTCTCTTATCTCATTTGATAATCTATCAATTTCTTTCCCCCTATCCTTCTCCCTGCCTCTAGCCCATTCTGTTAATTTCCCACTATAGGTATTGAGTAACCATACTGTCCTGCATCTCTCTTATCTCATTTGATAATCTATCAATTTCTTTCCTCCTATCCTTCCCCCTGCCTCTAGCCCATTCTATTAATTTCCCACTATAGGTATTGAGTAACCATTTAATCTTGCTAATAGGCTCGGAGAAACCCTTCTGTAAATTCCACCCTCCTCCCACTACCTCTTCACATTCCTCATCCTTCACCCATGAGGCTTCAAAATTAAACCTTCTTCTACTCCTAACAACGGTATAAGAGGAGTCCATAGTTGTCAACAGTATAGGTCTATGGTCACAACAGAGTGCTGTAAGCCCTACCACCTTTACTTTTTTGAAAATGTTTCTCCATTCATGATTGCCTAAAAATCTGTCTAACCTCTCCTTGGTAAACGTATGGTCCTCATGCTTATTACTCCATGTGAAAAGCAGCCCACACACCCTAAATCAATTAAATGTTTCTCTTCCAACACCTCCCTGAATTGACTCATACCCTTCTCATCTCTCAACTTTCCCCTCTCTATTTCAGTTTGTAATAATATCTCGTTAAAATCACTAACCACACACCAAGCCTCTTCTTTTTTTGGTTCCAAAGAAGCTAAAAGCTCCCAAGACAACATTCTCTTTGAAGAGTCAGAATGCCCATAAAACCCAGTAAAAAACCAATCCTTTTTCCACCTTCCCTCTTGATTTTGCTACTTATATGCCATTGAGAGAAATTTAAAATCTCCAAATTCACTCATCTCCCCCAGAACAAAGCTAAGCCTCCTCTCTTACCAACTAGTTCTATAACCAGACAATTATCCATCTCCAGTCTTCTTTTTAATGCCTCAACTCTTCCAGCTTTAATCATTACTTCCATAAAAAACACCACATTGGGCTTATTTACCTTTACCAAAAGGCAAAGGTCCTAAACTGTCCGAAAATTGCCCAACCCTTGGCAGTTCCAACTTAGGCAAATCATTGTAATTGGGCAGCCTCGCCACTATTTCAATGTCAAACAACTCCAAACTTTCCATCATTTTTAATTTTTAATTTCAAGTTCCCTCTTGCTATTATTTTCCAGCTCTCCCCCTTCCCCTTCCCTTTGTTTCCTATTCCTTCTTCATTGTCAATGGTTTCCTGTACCCCTTCAACTTCCTCATCAGTTCCCCCACAACTCAACACAACCCCCTCAGTTATTTTATTAAACTTACTTCCCAGAATTTTTGACTCTCCACTCTCACTCACCTCTTCCATGTTCCCCTCATTTAGGCCCCTATCTCTACTCTCATTTGACTCCCTCTCTATTAAACCCTGAAACTCCTCAAGCCCTGCATTTTGAGTCCCCTATTTTTCTTCCCTCCTACCTTCCATGAAACTTTCCCCTACTTCTTCCTCCCCCCCTTCATCCCTTATTACTATTCAATTTCTCCCTATTGTTTTTGCTTTCAACCAAGGCCCATACTGCCCTGACCCCCCTTCATCATTCAAACACCCCTTTGCCCCATGCACTATATATCTACACTTTAGACAAATTATAGGTAATTTCTCATACTGAAAGGGAATCCACATCTTCTCCCCCGTTTGAGAAATTGTTCTTCCTCTAGCTAGGTTCCTCCTGATATACAGTTCTACCTTAACCCTTAGGAATTTACCCCAAGCTACATCCCCCTCCTGTACTTCAACTTCTAACACTTTCTTGATAGATCCCCCTAACCTGTCTCCCATACTACAGTTCATATAATCAAGAGGTAAATTAAACATTTGGATCCAAAAGCTCTGGTTGAAGAAATCCATAGACTGGATCTGAGTCTTCCCCAGATAAGGCATTAAAGCAAATAGATGGTTATCAACTAACCATGGGCATCCCCTTAAGACCTTTACCCTATCTCTCTGATTGGTAAAGGTAATGACAAAAGCAGTTAGATCCAAGTTCTCGAAAGGTCATAGGAGGACTAACCTTCTAGATCTTCTCCATAGTCGAACGAATGACTTCCTTTCCAATCCTTCGTTCAGCAAAGATCTTCCCCAACAAACTTTGCCCCTTAGCTTCTTTAGGCCTTCGTTGTCATTTACGAGTATTTCAATTGGCTCACTCTCTTCATCGTCCAGCTTCAATCTCTCCCAGTTATGCTCTAGGTCCTCCATGGAAAACCTTCCTCTGCTTACCACTGGTAAATAGATACGCTCCCTGAACCCCATTGACGTGAGGAAACCGACCTCACTCCACCTAATTCGTTCGTGCCCTAATCGCCTTTAGGAAGACGACGAGGGAGAAAACGGTTAGAGGAGAATTCTATATGTCACAATTTAATATACTGATGCATGTAATGAAATTACAACATTTTTCCAGAAATGTGAAATGTGTTGGATGGATTTTTGGCTCTCGAATTGCCAGTACATGAACTATCTTTATACCATTAAGTCCATAACATCAAGCAACGGGTCTGATTGAACATCACCACCGCACCACCCATAATGGTTTCATCTGGTCCTTGTGATGCCACCGCACCCCACCCCCCTCTCTCTCTCTCTCTCTCTCTCTCTCACTCTCTCTCATCCCACGTGGTCTCTTTCTCTCCCAGTTCAAACAAGAATGCGATGTTTAAAAATGGGTCATGATATTTCTTCTTCCTCACAGATAAGCATTTCTCTCCCACATCCTCTCTCTCTCTGTCTATCTTGAATTTGTGTGTTCTAACCGTACCTCTTTTTGGTGATTAGTTTATCATTTGTGATATAGAGAGAAGTTAGGGGACGAGGATTTTGGGCCTTACCATTTGTGAAGAACTTTTTGAGGCCTACTGGGGGTATCTAGGCTCTGTTATAGTATATGTGTTCTTGGTTTGGTTTTACAAAATTTAGGATTTGCGAATTGGTTGAGTTCAATCGGATTTTTTTTTTTTTTTTTTTTTGGTTTCTTGTTTGATTTTAGGGGTTGAATAAGTTGTTCCTCTGCTTTAGGGGTTGATTTGGGACTATGTCTGAATAGATTGGACTGAAATGTTAAATTGACTTCAATAGGATTTGGTTTTTACATTGATTTTAGGGGTTTACAAATTGGATGACCTGGAGTTTATTTGGAACTATATGCGTCGAGTCGGTTGTTCCTTGTTTTGTTCCTCTGCGTGTAAATTTGTTATCATGATTTCATAGAATTTCAGTAGGTGTTATGGAAGCTGCTGTATGTTTGCTTGACGTGGGTTTCACTGGTCTTAAGGCAATTAACTTGTAATTTATACAAGATTTTTTTGGTTCTTCTCACCTAGAATGCGACTTGTAGGCTCTAGACAACATCATATCTATTTCTCCAACGCTGGTGATTCACTATGGTGTCATTTGTGTGTTTATAAAAACACAGATCATGATTGCTCTAGCCTCAACATATATATCACACTTGAGGCCGCATGTAGTTTGACTGTTTTTGTAAGTCTTGTATGCTTTTGAAAGCATGCTGCATTGACAACCTATGTACATTGTATGTTATTCTTTTTAAGGAAGTATTGGCCTGTTGGTATCCTTGCTTCAATTAATTAATCTACTACATGCTGCAGACTAGCTTCCCCAAACCCAAGAACTTATATGGGCCAATTCATAGGCTGGGATTAAGAGTGCAATTCATGCCCTTGGTGTTGAGACTGTAATATTTGATGATAAGCTTTTAGCTGGGTTAGATTCTTGACTTTATGGTTATTATGTCTATGTTTATGCTTCCTATTTAAATTTTCTCTTATGAAATGAGGTATTTTATCTTGTCAATATTGACTCTTCCTACTTCCTAGTTTGCTCGAACCTGTTTTTGCCAATTATTTATTTATTTTTATTTTGGTTCTACTACTTTAAACTTTCCATGCCATAGGGACTCCTGCAAATGGAACTTTGAAGTTTCAACCATAACTGGTTTTTTGTAATTCGGCTTTGACTTTTAGTAAATTCAAGATTTCTGCTACTTAGACCTTGCCCTGTTTTACAATGTAATTGCATATAAGTATAGTACATTTCTGGAATAGTTTGATGTGTGGTTATTTCTTGATGGTTAAATGGACTCCTTTCTCTACACTTTTCTTTGGATCTTAGTTACTATCTCTATCATGCTTAAATATATTGAAATATGATGTGGGCATGGTATGGGAGTTCAGTTTTAATCGATTGCCGAAACGCTAACTACAAACGAAGGATGGTTAGGCCCCGATTCCCAAGGTTAGAGTATTCCCTATTATGAGCCTACTCAGATTAGAACTTAATATCTTATACTAAGTTTATGTATTGGCATGATCAAAGTGCTCTTTTGGAGTTTAGAGTGAGCCTTAATTTCTTTTTAAGTGTATACCTCCCTTAGAGGCAATTTACATATTATGGTGGAATAGAATTATGAGAAAGTGATTTTCTTTTCTTCTCCCTCTCCTGTGCTTTTACTGCTTCTTCTACTCCTCTCTTCTCCAACCTCCGCAGCTTCTTCTCTTCTTCTATTGTTTTCCTTTCAAGGCTTTGCAGTCCTACATCACACAATTGAAAACAGCCAAAGATATATCTCATTTTTCTTGTATATCAAATAGGAATTTCAATTTGACATAGTTTTTAGATATTTTTATTTTTTGGTTGTTGGATGTGAGCATGAAGTTGATTTTGTATATATTTTAATTTTTTCTATTTGAAAATGAAGTTAATTTAGGTTCATAGATGGGTTTTATGTATTTCAATACATAGATTGTTGGAAATTATGAAAATGAAAATAAAAATTATTTAAAAAATAAATAAAGAATGCATTAAAAATGTAGGTAAAAAAACTGTAAAAAATAATAATATTTTATTTATAGAGAGTGAGATGGCCAATCCAATGTGGAGTTTAAATTTTGAGTGATTAGTCAAAAGCCAAAAAGTGGCATATAACACAAACTTTGCCTAAACGAAGTCTAGAGTCCACATTATTTTGCATTAATTGACATTAAATTTCTAAATAATTTGAGTTGCAAATTTTGATAGTTGTGCAGTTTCGAAGAAAATGAGACTATGCTAGATTGGGGACCATGAAGATATCCCAAATCAGGGTTAATCATTAATCTAAATAGATATGACATGTTATTTTTATTCAATCATTAATTTAAAATATCACTAGTGAATGATAATACTCCGATATGATTGAAAAACTGATAATTACTTAGAGTTTTGGCATTAGTTTTATCAAAATCATCCCTAAAATTTAGCTAAAATTATATATTTTTTATAAATCCAAAACCATTCAAGTCATAATATCACATTGGATTAGTCAAAATAATAACATAATATTATTTTTATAATAATAATTATTTTATTTTATTTTTATATTTTACAACTACACTAACCATATATTAATTAATAATTTAATTTTTACTTAAATTATTGTGAGAAACGTGGGTTTAATATTTTGAAATAAATATCACTTTTGAATATGAAAAACGTGGGAAATGTTATGGAGTAGTTGGTTATGATATTTTGGAATAAAATATTAATTTTGAAGATGAACAGTGTATCTCCAAATATGAAGAAAGCTTTGAAAATGCTGTAGCTCATATTTGAAATTCTCACTATTTGACTACTCCAAATTCCAATGCAGCTCATTTTATCTATATTCTTTCAAATTTTGAATATGCATGGCATTTGACTAAGCCAATGCTAGCTAGTGCTCTAAGATGTGTGATGGGTTGATCCAGATACCAATTGAAAAGCATGTAGGAAACTGTAAACTTATGTACAACTAAATCATAGTGTTTCTAGTAAAATTCTTCTCGATTTCCAGGTTCTAAAGTAAAATTCTTGGAAGTTCTGAAAATTTGTTATATATTTGTAGAATTTATGAGCTTTTTGTTATATAACTTATATCCTGGAAATAATCTGCTAGAAACCCGATGAGTGGGATAAATCTTGCCTAAAAAAAGGCAATTCAATGCACTTCCAAGCCGAACTTTGGTTGTAATATTTCTTCCATCACACAAAATTTTCCCAACCTAAGCAAAGATACAAGCATTTACCAGTTTCTGTTCACAAATTTGTTGACTTGCTGTAATCTGGAATATGTTGGCTAGCACTGTGTTGGATGCATCTTGCTGTCTACCATTTCATGCTTTGGTTCCATCTTTTTGTTTATCGATATGGGATCTGTTCATTGTATTCTGGGGGACCTGTTTTGAGGTGGTGGCTGTGTGTGTTCTGGGGGACCTGTTTTGAGGTCCTTTGGCAAATTGAGGAAGTACTTCTGCATCTAACACAAGTTATTTCTATGATACCAAGATTTCAACTTTGATGCTTTTTAACTCGATGTGATGAAATGAAGGTCAACATAAAAAGACAGGCCTTATTATTTCTGCATTTTATTATAAGGGCCATTCCCTTAAATTTCCGGGGGCCATGTATGTTTATAAAGAGCTGCCACTATAGCATATTAACAAACCGGTCAAGATTGCCTATAATTTTCTTATCCAAATATTCTCTGCAATTCAGAGAGATATAAACATAGGATGTGGACCTATGCACCGTGCAGTTTTAATACACTATAGGATCCACAAACTATATCTATATCTCTCTGAAGTGTAGAAAGTATTAGACTAAAAAATGGTAAGAAATCCTGATGCAGTACTAGTGCTTATTTATTTTCTAGGTATCTAATGGCTTCCAAGAGATGTTCCCTTTTCAGCGGTTTGCCTATATAAACATCCATTCCAGCCTCAATTGTCTTTCTTGCTTCGTCATCAGTATGAGCAGTTAATGCAATGATTGGAGTATGGACACCGAAATGCTTCTCCAGTTTCCTTATTTCCTCAGTTGCTTTATACCCATTCAGGATAGGCATCTGTCAAATACAAAAAATCATATATGATTTAGCTGGAAAGAGAAGACAAACAGATTGAATACAACAAACAAACCAATATTCAATGCTAAAACAAAGATATGATGATTTGGATGAGTTCATAATATTCAAATCCAACAAGAAGAGCAGTGCAACTAAGAAAGGCAGTGGGATTTTAAGTGTTAAGGGAACCAAAAATAATAAGCTGTTACCTCACAGTCCATTAATATGTAATCATATGGAAGAGTCAGAGAAGCTCCAGCTTTCCTTTGATCGTTTAAACCTTTGGAAACCAGCTCTAAGGCTTCTTGCCCATTTTCACAGACTTCAACAGTTGCACCGAGCTTTACAAGTTGGGAGACAGTCAACCTGCGTATCAGTGCACTGTCCTCTACAACCAAGATTTTCTTTCCAGTCAATAACAACTCATTGCTTGGGTCACCGCATTCTTGTATTTCTTGCTCTCTAGGTGGATTTCCATGACTCCGATGACGTCTTGACTTGGGCCAAACATTGAATCGATTTTCAGTCTGTGACAAGACTGTTATCCCTTGAATCTCACTGCTGCTACGATGGTCTTGTAACTCTACTCGTCGAGACAAGTCTCTGGGAGACGGAGAATTCTCTGCATAAAACTGAGTCCTTGATGAACTGGGCTCTCCAGGCAATTTTCCAGCTTGTGACATTTTACCGCCAAACTCAGGAAGAAGTCCTACCACTTCATACAAACGGGAACCATGAAATGGTTTAGATATTATAATATCATTTGGATCGATCATAATGTCCTCATCATTTCTTTTTAAATTGAAGCTACGCATCATTGGTTTGTCCAACCAGACAACCTTGAAACAAGTACTGTGAAGACCTCTTCTGAACTCGGCCACAATCCTACATATTTCTGGCAGTGGTCCAGCACTGGCATCAATCACAGTTAGAATGAAGTTTGATGCTAAACTAAGATTAGTCCTTTTGAAGATTGATGGTATATGGTCTGACCCACCCGTTGTGCTCCAAGGCACATCCTTTTCTGCAGCAATGGAATCATTAGAAGCAGACCTGCTTAAGTTGTCACTTGGAGAACTCAAATCTGATTTTATCGAGTAGTGATGTTTGTTTTTAATCTTCTCGAGAGTAGAAGAAAGATGATCCCATTGCTTGACAACTGATACTTTCATGCCTAAGTTCGACATGAATCTTCGCAACATCCTCCGACGCCCCTTACTTTGAATCAAGAGAACAACATGAGATGCGTTCATATTGGGGCTAGAGGTGAGAACTGTCGATTTTGGACTAGGAGTTCTGAGAGTCATCCGAGGACTTGGGGCTGGACTGATTGAACCTGATAGATATGTGACACCTCCCATTTCAAGGTCTTCTGCTTGTGCATTATCAGAAGAGGCTGTTTCACTTATAGTGAGCAAAACATTGAATCTAAAGCAAGTTCCCTTCTCCCCAACATCCTTGTCCACAATTCCTATATCTCCATGCATCAGACGTACCTAAATCATAAAATTTAACACCATAATGAATCATTTAAGGGATATTAGTCATGTATACAGATCACTAACTCACTAGCAAAATAAGATAGACAATCAAGCAGTTCAAGTAAATTTCAGAATTATATGAATCTAACCAGGTTTACTCTTCTTAACTGCACCATGCATCCATATACGGTAGAATAATTATAAGAAAAAAGAATTTGGTACAAGATTTTTCCATCTGAAATCAGTGATTAATCCATAAATTATCAAAGGGAAAGTTGATATTCCATAACCCAGGGGATAATAAGCAAGAACAGAAGAATTTGACATTGTAACAAAGCCTTACCAGAGACTGAACAATGCCGAGTCCTAAGCCAGTGCCTTCTTCTCCAAGAGCCGTTTCTTTCACTTGAACGTAATTTTCAAAAACTGAATACTGCTTTTCTTTGGGAATTCCTTTTCCTGTGTCATCCACTTCAAATACAAATTCCATAATATTTGGATCATAATCGGCTGTATTCACGGCTTCAAGGTCATTATATGCTTGATTGTTCTTGTAAAAAAAGCAAGGCAAGCAGTTCCGTTGAGAAGCATTGATTGAATTCTGCAAACTGGGTTTCCTAACCCAAGCTCGAATGGTTACATGCCCCTCAGAAGTAAATTTAACTGCATTGCTTAGTAAATTACACAGTATCTGTTTGAGTTTTCCCCTGTCACCTTTCACTTGGGAAAATCTTTTGGTGGAACCATCACAAGGATCCAATACCACATCTACTCCTTTTCTGATACCGACTGGATGATATAAATCAGCTACATCCTCAAGAAGTTTTTCCAAGTCAAATTCCTCTTCGTCAAGCGGCATCTTGCCTGCTTCAATTTTGCTTGTGTCGAGAATAGAATTCAAAATTCCTAAACAGGTATAGAAATACATGCAAATATACTAATCATTAAAGAGAATATATATATGAAATAAGAACATTATGATCATTACCTAGTGATCAGATATGAAAAGAGAAATGTAACTAGCCATCAAAGTTACCTACCTAGAAGGTCATTTGCACAACTATCCATTTGTCTTAAATTTGTATCCAATTCAGAACCAGGGGCGACATCATCATAGCACATCTCTATCAAACCAGTAATGCCTGCTAGTGCAGCACGAACATCATGGCTGGCACTAGCAAAGGCAAGAATCTTATTCATACTTTTCCTCTCTGCTTTTTGAGTTGCTTCCATCTGTTTTATGAGGTTAGCACACAAACGCATCTCTCGTTTGGCAGCTCTAACGATTGTAAACACAAAACTTAAGAGGAAAATAACCAATGTAACGATCAGAACTATAAGGAGCAACATCGCCACTTTCCTGCTCTTGTGGACAAGCCTGACTAATCCATTTTGGGGGAAAGCCAACACTGAGACCTGAAAAGGTATACAATTGTAAATTATGAATATGTGATTAATTGTTTATTAACCCAAGTAATCAATGTACGGATGGTACATATATAGACTGTTTCCCAACTAGAAACATTAAGCTATTTGGGAGTAATATCGATTCCTTTACACACCAAAAAAAAAATCTACAAATTGACCATATATCGATATATAATAATGATAACGAGCATTTAATAATTAATTAGCAACCCTACTTAAATATAAATACAATCTTGCCTAAAATATATATGTATATATAAATGTTTTTTTGGATTAGGATTCTTTTGGAGTTCTTAGACTTATAATGAAAAAAATAGAAACATGAGACCGATTCAGTAGAATTTATCGTTGACTTTATAAATACGTCGAATAACATTAAATACTCAATAAATATTAAAGAATCCTTTCATGTATGTATTTCTCTTTCACTCTAGCCCAAACTCTCGGAAATCTTATCTCAATTTTCTCGTGATCAGCCAAAGAAAAGGGGAAAAAGATGGATTAATATCTGACCTGCTAATTAAGAAAGAACATAATAATGAAAGAAAGAGGGTAATTGGATCCGCAGATGTGAGGTCCTTGATCATCAAATAACTCATTGACAGCGATGATCAGGAAATCAACACCAAGCATTGCAGCAAAAACAAATGTTCGATCTTCTCATGGAAAAATCATTTGAATCATGTAGATGTAAAGGAGGTGCAAAGAATTAAAACATACCGATTGCACTCCCACTATATCAAGAGGCAAACAATAAAAAGTGTATTCAGTTTCCTGAATATTCAAAGCAGAAGCTCTTGGCGTGCCATCTTTTAGGTTGCAGGAAATGTTCCCAATGCCTATTCGATCCCCATTTGGTTTCATCAATTGGAATGAAACCACGTTACCGGAAAGGACCAGATGAGTGTTTGGAATCCCTTGGAACAGCACTTTCCTATCTTGGATAGCCAAAATATCCAATCTCCCGCCTCGAAGATCTATATCAGTGAAAATGGAAGTCAATGCTTTTACCGGAAACCCTAGCGAGAGAACTGATCCTCCATTGATTCTGGCTGAGTTAAGGAACACCGGAACTTGGGCACTGTTCAATCCAGTTTCCAACGAGGCATATCCACGAGTACTATTCAAGGTTTCTTGAAACCAGCTTTTGCTTTTCATATTCAAGTGAGGGACTTCAATGGCTTCTCCATGTAACTTTCCTGTCTCATTGTTCACAGATTGCACGTACCAAACGTAGTTATTTCCAACGTTTGGAGCAGTACTTGAATCAAGCACAAATGAGGAGTTGGAGTACATGGAAAGAGTTTGACTGCCGTCGGTATAGTATGAGAAAAATAAACCGTCCGATCCAATATAAGAGATTTGAGATAAATATGGAATTGTAGAGAATGCTTGAAACAGCACAGGGGCCACCTGGAAAATTAAACTCAAAAAAATCAGAAAGAAATCCTTATTAGCTGTTTGTTTCCATGCATGGTTAATCCGATAATTAAATCAGAATCTTCATATATATGAGAGGATCAGCAAATATAGATACAAACCCTAGTCTCAATCTCAGAGAATGAAAGTGCAGCTTCACCGACGGAGGAACCCAGAAATCTTGCTAAGTTCGTTGCAGATGAATTCAACGGACGTAAAAACTCTGCTTTGTTCGCAAATTCAGATTGCAACACGGAAGAAGGGAACTCGGCCTGTGAGCTCAAGTTGTTCTTCACTTGGCGCTCAATACGATTGACCAAAGCATGCCAACATGGGGTCAAAACCATGGGAAGTAGTAGCACTGCGAATGCCTGCATTGAGATTAGTTGTACCAATTAAAGTGATCAGTGACTACTACAATAGCATGATTAATTTCATAACGTATTGTTTTTTTACTGATCGAGTTGTAGTACTGAGATCAAAGGAAGAAAATTATTTATAAAAATGAAGGGTAGAGAGAGAGAGAGAGAGAGAAGTTTTATTCATATCTTTTAACCTTAATTTTAAGTATTACCAACAATTGATCAATTTATAAAACCGGATATATAAGAATATATATATATATATATATATATAATCTCTTCTCATTGTAATTTGCAGCAAATGATCATAATGAGAATATTATAAAGATCGAGCAATATATACTACCTTTTTCTTTTTTTTAACTTACCATTTCATGATGTGGTATTAATGATTAAAAATTTATTAGTTATATTTTACTTGTTTGTTAATCATTTGATGTCACATCATGTAATGATGATAATTAAAAAAAAACGTGAATAAAATCTTTCTATTATATATGTAAGGATATTAAAGAATTACCGGGAGAAAGAAAAAACACACTGGTCGTAACCCTGTCAATGCTTTGAATGGCCTCATGGTTATATATTGGAGATCTTCAAGTTTTGATTAATCTGCATTTAAAAAAATAAAAACGTGAGAAACATTATGATCAGTTCAATATATGCATACAAAAGAAATTTCACTCTATATTGATTTTCTGCATATATAACTAGCTTTAATTGACTCTATCATGTGATTTTGTGCAGGTCCAACCAATTGTTGGCGTCCAATTTGTAGCGAGTAGGAAGTTGCTAAGAAAACCTGTATCCTGACGATAGAAGGGTGTTTTGCGGCGATATTATACTGTCGGAAAACCTGTAAGTGGCGGCGATCATACCACACATACACATATAGGGGCAAGATGAGAAGACTAAAATGTCCCTCGCTAAACGACAATGATGATGGGAGACAGGGGACACCATCCCTCGAGACTTGGAATGACAAGATTTATGACTGAGAATCAGTGGGAGGCACATTTTGGTTGTGTCTGGATAATGAGAAGTACTGTGAATGGTAGTAAAAAAGTTAAAGAAAAGTAATAATAGAATATTAAATAGTAATAAAAAGTAATGAATAGTAGTAAAAAGTAGATAAAAAATAATAATAAAATAATAAATAGTAGTGGAATATTCTGATAATATTTGATATATTTTCAATATCCAAACATAATATTCGTATTTAAATAAGAAGAGACATGAGACAACATTCGTATTTAATAATAAGATGAGATCAACATTCAGTGCCAAATGTCCCAAGGTCCCAATTAGAGGGCGAAATCGTTAAATGAGCATTTAATGTAGCACATAAAAGCATAAATTTGTCGTGACAACGCCCTTGACCAATGTCAAGGCACCATTATAAATTATACTCTAGGAAACGAGGTACGTTAAAATCTTCTTAGACACTCTATTTCATGCATTCTAAGTTTTTCACGCCACACTTTCTCGCAAGATTTCTGTCTTCGTTGTAGATACACACACATGATATATATGATCAGAAGATTCAATTTAAGATACATGCAATTGCCGAATAAGTTAATAGAAGAATTGACTTAATTACTAGGAAAAAAATCTAGGGATGGACAGAAATTAAATATTGGTCCTAGTTCCAGCTTTTTTTTTTATTATTTTTTTATTATTTTTATTTCCAACAATATATAGGATTTCATGAGCACACCGGCCAATAGTTTTTACTTTCTAACAATGATTAATGGGAGTACTTCCAGCAACAACAATTCATCCAACTCAAGCGGTAAAATTCAGTGCAACCACTCCTTAATTAATTTTGTTAATGTGGCTAGCTAATTCTAAATCCAGTACTACGTAAGATCATGATCTCTTCTTCAAGTAGCATGCCCAAGAAAGTATACTGCGAATTTTGATAGCCATTTTAGTGGCCGTAAGATAAAGAAATTGTATATTATATATAAGACTCGATAGGTTTCTTTGCTCATCCCAATTTTCAACAATCTTATGCATATATATATACACATGCATATATATATATATATATATATATATATACCTAGTTTCCTATATATTAAACGATCGATGCAGCATGCATGAGAAACTCGGAAAACCATAACCTTGCGTTTTGATCAATAATAAGAAGAAAAACTCAGAGAGAGAGAGAGAGAGAGAGAGAGAGAGAGATTATATAGGACCTGCAATAACACGTACGAGGCCATAGAAGAGTAAGAGAGAACAGGGAGAAAATCTCTCTGCCTTTGCATGATCTGTCTCTAACAGATCGACATTAACATGCGCACCTTCAGTGTTTTCTGGTTTCCATGTCCAAGCCATATATGCATGAAGAATAGGCAAAAAGAAAAAAAAAAACCCAACAAAGAGAATTCTATGCATGCTAAATAACCTCTATTAATTATTCAGAGGCATGCATATATACCGTACGAGGACGATATCTCTTTCTCGTGGCAATGACTTAAATATGGAGAATCTTGATTCATCAATAAAATCTTTAACAATCTTTTAATTTGTAAGCTTGCTGGATGCTGCTGCCGTTTTCCTTTTGGGGAACTTAAATCCTGACGTTTGCTAATTAACCCAAAAGATTGTCTGAGCCATCGGATTATATGCTGTAGAGATTCTATTATATATAATGTAAATATGGTATTTTACTTTTCCCTCTAGTGAAAGCGCCTAATATTTGAAGACTCTATTCTCTACATTAATTAATGTATTCTAAAGGGTTTGACGTTGGTCAAGAAAATAAATTAATTAGGACTTCGATCCCTGGTTTAGTCTCAAGCCTACATTTATTTATTTACAATTTTCTCACTTAATTAATTAACAATATAAGTTAGCAAATTTAACTATCTATGCATTAAAAAGCTGAGACTCGAGAGTATATATATTAATTATAAATAGTTAAATTATAAATAGTTAACATTAATTTGCTAGAATAATAATAATAATCATTAATATGAAAAATAACAATATTAATCCTTCACGAGTCATGATCTATATATCTCTAGATTTCTAATATTATATGTATGTATGTATGTATGTATGTGTGCATGTACAAATTAACACATATGTATGTTTATACATATTGCTTATTTACGATAATATGTAGAAACATATATATATAAATATGTGTGTGTGTGTGTGTATGCACAAACACATGATATATATGTACCACATGATCATCTACATGACCCTAGCATAAAATTCACTGAAACTGATTGTGTGAGGATTTTTCTATTTTATTTTCTCATTTTTATGTAGAATCCTTAATGCATGTGTTGCCATAACATGAATTAATTGATTATAAGAGGCTTTTAGGGCAACTCTAGCTATTTGCATCATGTACTTTATTTTATTTTATTTTTTATTTATAACCATATAATAAGTTGTGACACAAGAGTTTCCCATAAACTGATAATATTAACATGCAAGGATTAATTAATGATGATTCATGTGTACTAATTATCCACAAAAGGATGATTCATGTTTAGTGTCTTATATCTTTGTGTTCAATTTTGCTCCAATTAAATTTATAAGCGTCATCAACTCAATAAATTGAATGTTTAATTTTTTATTTTTTTAAGATAATGACTACATGAATTTAAAGTTAAGAAAAGATAGGAATTACTAAACTTACTTACTGAGACCATTATGCATGATTGTTTTCGAATGCATACCTTAAATATTTATATAGGCTACAAACTTATGAATATATACTTTCTATTTATGCCACAAAAAAGGTTGCCTTTGCCCACTCAAATCACTGTATTATTCATGGACTCATGGTTATTACTTTTACCAAGAGAGAGATACATTGAAACCCTTTACATCCAAGTTATTGTTTTCCTAGCTTTAGGGATAGTTTGGATAGTGAGATGAGATGAGATGGTTTTAGATGAAAATTGAATAAAATATTATTATAATATTATTTTTTAATATTATTATTGTTTTAAATTTTGAAAAAGTTGATTTGTTTGTTATATTTTATGTGAAAATTTGAAAACATTATAATGATAAGATGAAATGAAATTTTGAAACCGTTTCTATATCCAAACAAGGCCTAGAGTGAACCTCCAATCGTGCATGTGCATGCGCGCCTCTCGTAAAAAGTGAGAGGTACGTACAAGTGGTGTTTTAATATAGTATTACGCGGGCTTTTGCCCGATAAAAACGGCATGCATGAAAAAGCAACAAATTCAAATTTATTTTGTTCAATTTCTTTCTTGAAAAGATATCCCTCTCAATTATAATCGGTAGGGATTAACAAATTTTTGTAGCTATGAGCCTTATTATTGATGATCAAAAGCTAATGATCTTACAGAAGAAACAAACAAACAAACAAAATGAATTATTTCATATCTTTGTTGAACCGGATCCTCGACGATTCATTTGTGTGAGAGGGGTTAAAAATCAGACCTGTATATATGATCTTGTTGATCAATTATCTCGTTGCATGCTCGTCCTTCTTTTGATTCTTTTCCTCGCGCTTGCTTAAGATTTTCATAATTAATGAAAAATGAAGATGCATGATAGATCGATGCATTTATATATCCCTCTCCGACAACGAGAACAAGAAATAAAACAAACTTGCATTGAAAAAGATCGTGTGAAATTACCGGTAAAATTCTATAAACCAAGCAAGTGATAAATCACATTAAGATATACTTCTAGATGACTCTTTTCGCAAGCATTGTTTGAAAAGAATTTGTGGTGTGAGAAATGATTTATCCATGGATATCTTTTCTCATATTTCATGGATCTAGCAAGAGAGATCCAGACAGTGTGTGTGGGGCGTGAGTCACAATATTTGAGTACTCCTGAGATGGGTACTTTACCCACCAAAAAACCAAGAGAAATAAAGCACACACACAGAGAGTAAGATAGAGAGAGGACCTGCAAGAGTACTATGGCGGAAAAGGGTGATGGAGTAGAAGCTCGAAAATCTGTCTTCCTATGTAACTTTGTCTAAATGAACAGATTTTGGTTGAGAGTTTTTATGGTTTCTAAGAGAATCTCCAACTGCAGTTTCCCAAGTGAGAAGAACTGAAGTCCTCTTCTGGAATTTATTCTCTTTATGAGAGCATTTAGCATTAACATTGCACTTATCTGTTATAGCAAGTCTAGCTTATTGTTATTGCGCAACGTGTAGATAAAGTATATTTACAGCCTACTCTGGTATTTTTACTCCTTAATTACGTGTGGTATTGGACTTATAAACCAGAAAATTGAACCTGCTTGAAGTGGGGAGAATGGTTTTCTTTCTGAGAACACAGGTTTAGAATTCTGGCTGTCAAGTGGTAAACTAGTGTCATGAATAGGAGTTACGTTAACAGTTTATATAAGGTAACGATCCAATAGTTTTTTCTTTTCTCTTTTTGCACCTTTTTAATACATATATCTGGGATAATTTTTTCAAGTAATAGAATGTTTTTTTTTTTTTTTTAAACGGTAGGGGTAGCCAGCTGGTTGCTAGATAGTGTAGCATTCAAGGCTTGTAATCCAGAAAGATACTGTACGTATTAATTGTATCCAAATCATTGCCTAAAGTAATACACTAGTCTTGAGGCTCATCTGGCAATTAATTAATACATTTACAAACTTATAGAAGCTAAAAAAGGCAAGAAATCCAGTAAAATCTAATGACTAAATTATGAACTCTAATATGAACGTACATCTTGTAATATTACAATGGTTACTAATAATTTGTACTTGATCATGAATAAGAGAACGTCTGGCACATAAGCTAGCTAGCTAGCCCTTTTAGAACCCGTTACTTAATAAGAATTGTGCATGTATGTTATGCTCGATATGCCGATGATTCAATATTGGAAATCGTGGGTACTGTTGTGGAGCTAATTCTCATATGAACACATATAAAAACATATCACCCACTTTCTATAAGCTGGCTTGAACCTTGATCATCAACAACGATAGCTGCACAGAATACGGTGTAGAAGTCATGGGTACGGTCAGTCCTTTGAGAAACAATTACCATACAATTATAGATCATATAGTTTCAGATGAGCTTCTGCATGCCAGTTATGTCATTTAATAGAATAGGGCGGCTTGCCCTGACCAAAACTCCGCTCTAATTTGCTTCATTCATGGAGCATATACATGAATTTTTTAGAATGTAGATAGACCAAAAAAGGGAATGAACGAATTATAGAAATAGGAATTATAAAACCATTTGGAAAAGAGGTATTCATGCATGGGAGCATCTCTGCTGACAAACCATTTCAATAATAGAGTTTTGATTCTCTAGAAAAGATGCATGAGACGCTAAAAATCAAAGTGTTTGCTATACATACCGAAAGGGTCTAAAAAAGCTGGCATTTCCACAAACACTTAGTTTATAATGCTATATGAAAATGTCAAAGTCTTCGCAATACATACCAACACTACAAGAAAAATGATCATTTGTGATAAATTATATGCGACAATAATGATTATTTGCAACCAAAACAAATTCATTTTGACAAAAAATAGTCATTTTCATAGAAAATAATTGAAAAAAACTTAGTTTTCTTGTAGTGCGAAAGGGTCTCAAGATGCTCTCACGGTGAGCGAGGCATTTCCACAAACTAAGTTTGAAGTGTCTTTATAGGAGTACCAGAGCCAAAGCTAGATTGAGTAAAGAGATTCGTTGAATTACTCAATCTAGGTTTTGCGGCCAAAACATTTTGCAGTGACTAAGGCTCCGTTTGGATGCCCAGCATATATGAGATTATCTCAAATATATTCATACGGATGAAGTTACTCACAAACCAAACACATATGGAAATGTCAAAGTCTTCACAATACATACCAAAAGGGTCTTGAGAAACTCTCATGGTGAGCGAGGCATTTCCACAAGCTGAGTTTGTAGTGTCTTTATAGGACCAGAGCCAAAGCTAGATTGAGTAAAGAGACTCTTTGAATTACTCAATCTAGGTTTTGCGGCCAATACATTTTGCAGTGACTAAGGCTCTGTTTGGATGCCCAGCATATCTGAGATTATCTCTTAAATATATTCATACGAATGAAGTTACTCACAAACCAAACACACTAGTTGTTTCATCAATGTTCAATGAAACAACACTTCGCTAGCTCTTGATAGAGGAAGTGAAACGCTCTTTCATTCCACACCCCACCCTCTCTCTCTCTCCCTCTTCTCTACCTTAACCCCACCTTGTCTCTCTCTTTCCCGTCACACTACTAATTATCATTTGTATTTATATTCTTCCCGATGATAGTACTTTATATTTCGGTTAGTAAATATATATGGAATATAAAATCCCTATTAATAAATGTTAATTTTGGAAAAATCCGAATTAAATAGATTTGGGGATAAAAGACGTGAGAAATTAACTTGCCTTGGCAGAACTTTCAATCAATAATTTTGTTTTATTAACAAAACATATAAATAAAATAATTATTCAATTATTACAAAAACAAACCAATCATTGATATGGCTCACTATTTTTTCAAATTCTTATAAAAAGTTTAAACTATCTTAATATTTTTTATACATCCAAACACATCTCAATGAGACACTCACACTCTTACACAAAACACACTAAAAACTCTTAACTCACTACTATTCACAAATATTCAGACATACTCTTCAAATCCAAATGGGCTCTAAGGTTTGGACGCAAAAAAGCGTTGAGTTACTCTTTCCATGTTTCAGTTCTGGAGAGTAAGAAAGTTGCCACATATAAAACTTTTGTGGCAAAAATTTGTGTTCCCAAATAATATCGCTGTAAAATAGACTAAGATCACATTTTTTCTTTCTTTTATGGTGACATGTTGATCACTATTAAAAGTAATTTCTAGCCCATATTGACGGAAAAACACTAACTCCTTCTCCCACTCCATACTTTTCCCCAACTACCCCGATACTCCTTTTTTTTCTTTGTGAAATTTGTGTCGCCCCTCCTCACACCATCTACTTGCTGCAACGCTGTCGCCTAGCTGGTGACTCTCTCTATCCTCTGTCTCTCTCTTTCCCTTTCTCCGTCTATGTCCCTCTCTCTCTCTCTCTCTCTCTCTCTCTCTCTCTAACTATCACCCAGCCCTTCTCTCTCCCTTTTCGTGATTAGGCTACCTTGTTGTGGCAGTGCAATAGCCCATGGTTGTGACGCCCCCAAATTCCGCTTGGGATTGAACGGACATTTGAAGCGTCGGGACATGCAACACAAGGTTACCTGCCCCCGTTCATGACATATAAGATGCAATGTTCCTAACATGCATCTAGCATTATGCAATATTCGCAGCGGATAATTTTTTTCTTTAGCAATACTATGCACCAAACTAAAAATATCCCAAATACTTGAAACATATTTCATACATAAAGGCATACTAAAAAGCCGTGATCACCACACTAGTCCAAAATGGTTGTGATCAAAAGAATACTTGAGATACAACTCCAAAAGTACAAGTATTAACCTAAGTTAAATACTATACCATCATCAACATCGCACCGTGGCCTAGTCGACTGTATTCAGTTGGTCAGATTCCAATTCTCCTTTGGATCCTGTAACAAGATCTACCATTCGGGGGGAATGGTAGTTGGGACTACCACAGTGAGATTTGATTACAAATCTCAGTAAGTTAACATAAAACTCACACACAGGTTAAAAATGCATGCATGGCAGTAAAAGCATAATTGCATAATTATAGTCATACATAAACATAGTATAACTTGACATATAGCATGATTTAACCAGAACTTAAACGTAAACTGAACTTGACTTATCATGGCATGAACTTAAGCTTAAAACATAACATGAACAATCAACATAACATGAACGTGAAACATAACATGGACATGAACATAACATAACATGAACGTGAGCTTGAACGTATCATAAACGTGAACATAACATAATATGAACGTGAACTTGGAACATAACATGAACATGAACATAACATGTACGTGAGCATAATATAACATGAACTTGATCTGAAACTTGACTTATCATGCACTTGATCTGAAACTTGACTTAACATAAACTTGGAATCTTATTTAATTGTCTTGATTAATAACGTGCGTTAATACGTACTCCACAGTTGTTGTGGCCCCACGTATTCAAGTAACATAAAACATAATACGTACTCCACAGTTGTTGTGGCCCCACGTATTCTACATGTCACAATTGCTGTGTCTCATGTAGTGTATGCTCCACAGTTGTTGTGGCCCCATACTTCATGCTCCACAGTTGTTGTGGCCCCATGAATACACATAACATAAAATATAATACGTACTCCACAGTTGTTGTGGCCCCACGTATTCTACATGTCACAATTGCTGTGTCTCATGTAGTGTATGCTCCACAGTTGTTGTGGCCCCATACTTCATTAACATAAAATACAATACGTACTCCACAGTTGTTGTGGCCCCACGCATTATAAGTAACATAAATATAATACGTACTCCACAGTTGTTGTGGCCCCACGCATTATAAGTAACATAAAATATAATACGTACTCCACAGTTGTTGTGGCCCCACGCATTATAAGTAACATAAATATAATACGTACTCCACAGTTGTTGTGGCCCCACGCATTATAAGTAACATAAATATAATACGTACTCCACAGTTGTTGTGGCCCCACGCATTATATAACATAACATAAGATATAATACGTACTCCACAGTTGTTGTGGCCCCACGCATTATAAGTAACATAAATATAATACGTACTCCACAGTTGTTGTGGCCCCACGCATTATAAATAACATAGAATATAATACGTACTCCACAGTTGTTGTGGCCCCACGCATTATCATAACATAACATAAGATATAATACGTACTCCACAGTTGTTGTGGCCCCACGCATTATAAGTAACATAAATATAATACGTACTCCACAGTTGTTGTGGCCCCACGCATTATCATAACATAACATAAGATATAATACGTACTCCACAGTTGTTGTGGCCCCACGCATTATAAGTAACATAAATATAATACGTACTCCACAGTTGTTGTGGCCCCACGCATTATAAATAACATAAATATAATACGTACTCCACAGTTGTTGTGGCCCCACGCATTATAAGTAACATAAATATAATACGTACTCCACAGTTGTTGTGGCCCCACGCATTATAAATAACATAGAATATAATACGTACTCCACAGTTGTTGTGGCCCCACGTATTATACGTAACATAACATATCTTATCTTTCTTAATGCATGAGATGTTAATTAATATCATATATTTTTCTAACATGACGTATACTTGTAAATGGCACCATATGATTTAATCATAACATTTCATGGCATACTTAACATGGCATACTTATAACATACATCATTGTATGACAGAAAAGATTATGTAACAGATAATTATTCATGAGAGATTAAATCATACGTAGCAGATAAACATGTAATGACATAGCATGACATGGCATATACGATAACATACATACATAAATGGTAGTTCTCTTACCCATCACACATACACAATAAACTGATAGTAAGTTAGAGGCTAACTTACCTCGATCGTCGCGTTCTATGAGAATAGAGCGCGAAACACGAGGAACTGCACAACAGCTGGAAGAGGAACACTCAAGTCCTTAAGATTTTCACTTCTGAACTCAATTGTCATATTATGAGCACTTGCAACACCATGGCAACTTGAGGTTTCACTATACCCAGAAGAGATAATTTGACTTCAGAAAGCCTTTGCACTAAAACAAGTTCATTAAAATTATCAATAATAATCAAACAAACAATTCCTTTCTCAATCCATATACTCTTAGCCATAGTCAACCACAAGATGACACCAGTCACCCCGGACTATAATCCATACCATCACTGCTTCGGGACACTGTTATACAGTTTCCCAACACTACACCATACGCTCCATACTTCTCTGCTACGCCATCCAACCCTTCGTGACACGCCATCCGGTGTATCACGACTTAATACAGAGTACACTCACGTGAACTCTCTTCCATCCACACTACAAAACCCATCACTGCGATACATGTCTCACGGTGCATCGCTACGCGACACGGAGTACGCGCTACGCGTACTTCCTTCGCTACAACACTCATCAACACGATGCACATCACACGGTGCGTCACCATACAACACGGAGTACACTTCACATGCACTCCCTTCATTCTACACAATCAAACTCAACACTTCACAACCACACTTCGCTTCACAACTACGCAACGAATTCCACAAACACTAACTACACAGTCTACAGCCAACCAAAATAACTATGTTAAACATTAAATAACTAGAGATAGAAGGTTATACCATCGACGGGATAACCCGTGCGTCGCTCGTTGTTCGTCACGAACATGCGTCGGAGGAACGTACGTGGCGGCGTACGGTGGCTGTCCACCACATAAAGTGGTAGTTTGGGCTTGAGAAAGGCTAGGCGTGGTCTTGGAAGACTCATGATTTTACAGCTGTCGGTGAAGAACAAATTACGTGATTTACGGAAAAGATAATCTATACGCGTGATTCCAGATGAGGGTAAAGACAAGAGAGATGTGATTGCTGTCGGGAAATAATCAAAAATTGATAATTTTAGCGGGCTGTTACAATGGTAGTGCACCACATCCTCCACTCGGTCTCTATTTTAGTAAGTTCTTTCCTTCTCTCATTTCTTTCTCTCTGTCTGTTTCTCTCACTGTGTCTGTTTCTCTGACTCTCCATTTTCAATCTCTTTGAAATATGACCCTTTGAAACTTTAGCCATGAAATCTTGCGAAAGTATCCTACTAAACTAGTAATACTTCAATCACATTTAACCCTTCATTTGAAATACACAAATCCCTCACTCACTCGAAACCCATTTTCAAAATCCCAAAATCTCTTGTGATTTTGTAGCAATAGACCCATCTAAGCTCAGATCTTGCATTCAAGCTTTTGAATCAAGGCGCCGCTTTCAAATGAAGGTGGATAACCCAAGGAGATTTGTTTTAACACCCCGCTCCCCTAGGATTAAGAGAAAAAATCTAGGGCAAAGGTGTGTGTTACTAACTCTGAGCTTAAAATTTTTCTTCTTAACGAAGCATTGTCAGGTACAAAATATTCCATATATAAACAAAATCATTCTTTATTAAAAATACATAAAATCTAAAAGAGAGTATGTGGAAGCACTTATTAAAATCAATCAAGTCTCTAATGCTTAAAAAATAACTTATTCAACTAAAAATTATAAAATTGATCATATCATAAATTTTCTAGGCCTTTGCCTCGTCTCCCAGAGCCAAGTCCCATGCCACAGTTCCATCCTCACAATGATCATCAAAACATAAAAAATACAAAAATAAGTAGAATATTCAATAAACAACACATCATATAGTAAACATAATATAAACCTAAGGGTTCTTGGAAAGCATGCATACTCATAGTTACATACATATTTAACATGAGCATGAACATACTTTGTGCATGAAATGCCTTAATTTGTCTTTCACTTGTCATAGGTTGTTACCTAATGTTGACTCCCATGAATTAGGGTTAGTGAATCTTAATAGATATTGATTTCATCTATGGTCGCAGGTTATGGAATCCATACATAAGGAAGACATATTGGGTGCACTACTAGCGTAAACATCTTGACAGTGCAATATGCCCTTAAACATAGGATATTGTCTTCATATCATAACATAGACTGTTACGTATCTTAACAGTCATATTTCATTATAATCATGCATGCATACTTTCTTGTCTTATCATATCATAGTCATAGATTTCATATGAAATCGTGCCATATCATATCATAGATTTTAAATAAAATTGTAATCTTGCATAAAAAGTCATGGTACATGTTTCATCACATAAAATGATCATGACCTTTCATAAATATTCTTATGCATAGATCTTCATATAAAATGATGTCTTTTCATAATTATTTTAATGCATAACTCTTCATATAAAATCAGAATATTTCATAACTCATCACATAATATCATGATTTTTTTCATAAATATCTTGATTCATGTGTCATGCAACTAACATGAAATTTATGTATAAAATTATGGCATTGGTAAATCTATCATGGCAGTCGATAATCATTTCCTTCATGAATTGGGTATGTAGAAAAGGCTTCCAATAGAGGGTGTATATGAATTACGAAATACTTTGACGAAAGACATGTCGTTTTCTATATATACATGGAAGGGTATGATCATTTTACTTACCTCGTATTGTTAATCCAATATTTCTAGGACAAAGTTGATTATCTATAAAATAAGAACATAACTTATGTCAATTTATAATTAATCACATACTTTGTAATTAAACTTGAAATACTAAAATAATCTATGTTTTCCTAAAGCCTAAAATCCTAGAAATATTAAAATCACATTAACTCCATAATATATATTTTTTATAGTAATGTGGACATTAACTCCATAATACTGACTTTAAAACCATAAATCTAGTGGTCATGTGTCCAACTCTAATTTTCGACTTTACTCAATTAACTTAAAAATGGTTTGACCTTTCATGGATCTAAACTCTCTTAAATCAATATTTCCCACTAAACCCATAAAACATAGGTCCAAGCCCATGGCCCATTGAAAATTGCATAGTCCATAACACAATAGCCTCTAACTCAAGGGCTTAATGAATGAACTTGTGTGACTAAAGGTGGGGGGAGGGGGCATGATTGTGGTTCTCGGCGGCTCAAATGTGGGTAGGCTAGGCACTGGCTAGAGAGAGAGAGATAGAAATACTGAAAAGGGAAAGATTATAAAGAGTGAGAGTATGTTGGTGACTTAAGGTGCTGTCTATGAGGTAAAACTAGGTTACCTCCAAAGTACAATGGTGGTCAAATAGAGCCTTGGGCTTCATAGCCTCCTTGCCAAATACATGTTGTGCGTGAGGACTTTTTGGTGTAGCGACTTGGCAGTCTGGTTAGTGGTTTACATCGGCTTGGTGGTGCGAGGTGAGGCTCACAGTTGCTGGATGATGGTTTGAGGACAACATATAAAGGCTAAGTAGGGTGCTTTATGGCAGTGCGAATGTAGGCTAGGCTAGAGTGTATCACTATGCACTTTTTGATTAGGGAAAATAGAGGACTTCTGTGAGGTTGAGTGTGGTGGTTACCGACCAGTAGGGTGGTGCTAGGGATGGTGGTGGGCAGCATACGGTGTGAGGTTTAAACGTTAAGGGCTTGCTTGGTCTCACAGTGCTACGACATGGGGCCTTGGAGGCTACTGGTCTATGTGAAAGTGTAATGCTCTCATTATCTAAAATCATCTCCCAACAATTCAATATAATATATATTCCAAAGGCCTTATAAACATAAAATTCATTTTTTCCCACTGTATAAATGGTCCTCTATAAGGATCTCAACATAATTAATTAATAATATACCAACTATAATGGCCTGTACCTAGAGGCTCGAGGAATTAGCTTATGTTATATCTCCAAACAGTTCAATATAATGTATAACCCAAAGGCTTTAGAAACATAAACTCATTTGTTCACAATAAATATAGATGTTCCTCTACAAGGACACCAACATAATTAATCAAGAATTCTACAAGTCTTAATAAATTATCAACATTCCAATAAACCAATTTAACATAAAAAAAGATCCAATCAACTTAACATAATCCTCGAATAATCATAGTACCCTGATGAGTGTGCGAAAGTGCACTCTAAATATTCAATTATTGGATTAAAATGTTAAAATGTGAATAGAAATCATAGGAATTAATGTGTATTCTTGAATTGAGTTTCTGTTTACATTGGGATACTCCTAAGCAGTTTTTTTATATTTAATTTCAGAGTTTATAAAAGAGCAAGTCAAGCTAGTCAAATTCAAAGGAGGACTTTCATGGGGTTTGAGAGCAATTTGGAAAAAAAGAAAAATAAAAAGAAATCACAAGAAGTCCAAGTCCAAAATTCGTTAGAAGACAGTCTGGACATACTTTAGTCTTTTGATCGTAACTTTTTACTCACATATCAGATTGATGTGATTCTTGATGCGTTAGAAAGCTATCTGAAAGGGCTATAACTTTGTCTCTAATAAGGATTTCAACTTTGAAATCCTGAAGTGCGTATGTGGCTGCCAAGATGAGTCCTAAAATTTAGGCGATTTTTTTATGTGAAAATTATGAAGACATTAGGGTTTCTTTTATACCCTATATAAGCATATCATTAGCATGAAATAAAGGAGGGGAGGCATAAGAGGCAGATCTGAAGAGAAGAGAAAACCACTTCCATGACCACCGTTCGCTTCAGTATTCTCTGGAGATTTTTGTTGTTCAGTATATTTATGGTTAACTAAATTCTCAAGTAGGGTTAGGGATAAACTTGCACATTAGATGGTATTTTTAATTTATGTATTTGATCTTCAATTAATAAAACTCTTTTGTTTTATCATTCTCAATTCATCGTTGATGTTTTATTCTCCGAATAATCATAGAATTTATTCTATTTATGGATTCAGTCATGCTTTTTTTATTGAATGGATTGGTTATTTGATTATGTTTGGATCAATTCTTTATCTATATTGATTTAGTTATTTGCTGCAATATCGCTCCCTGAGTATATTATCGTCGTTGGATTTTCTCAATATAGATAGTAATTTACGTATTTTAAAAGTGGTGAATGATTTATTAAAGGGTTATATTTGATTTAATTTTGGTTTATAAATCTATACCTTCTGATTGGAAATTTGGGGAATATTCCTAATTGAGTTATCCATTGAATTAAAAATAATTAAAATACCAGATTTGTGCACGAGATTCCCGAAATTCTACTGTTCGTCAAATTTGAGTACTTTTTCTGTTGATCATTTTGCTTCATTTTAATTTGTATTTAAAATTAATCTTTGTTCTCTATTAATCATTTAATATTTTTCTTTAGTTTCTTTATTCTTTCTGTTATTCTTTAATTTGTCTCCCTGTGGAATCGACACCCCAAAGCTATGTTATAACTACCGCGTTATTCTTTGGGCGTAATCATACCCTTAGGTACTTAAATCCACTATCCTCAACTAGTCCTGCATGCCCATGGTTCCTATTCTTGATTCTCCGCTGAATCCTCAAAATCATCTGAAAATATTGAAGGTGATTGGGTGATTTATCAACAACTCATTAAGCTATAAAAATATATTAGTATGCAAATATAAGCCAATATAGAATACAAAACAAAACTGATTATCAAATTATCTGAGCGAACTTCAAGAAAATTTTATTTATAGCACTAAAACATATAAAATCATTTAGCACAAACATAACTAAACAACATTATAATAGAATGTATTCCATGTTTAACCTTCGTGGTAGAGTTGTGCAAACTCTGACGGCCAACCGAATAGAAATAGAATGTGAATCTTTCCCTTATTATTCTCAGAGTCCAGAGTGTGCACATAAGAAAGACTACATAGAAAATACTTTGTTTCCAAAATGGATGCACCAAAAACAGAAATGTTGGTACCTACATTATAACAAAGGCCACAATTTTACACCCATGGTAAGTTAAGGATGGAAGTAAAGACAGAGAGTCATGCCAGAGTTTTCAAATGCAACATTTCATAAACAAAAAAAGTGCTGAGTAGATACAGATCACATAGTTGTTTGAAAAATTTTAAATTTCAGTTTCGCTCTTTTAATATAGTTATGAACAAAATATCAAGATGCTCATATCTACACCAATCAAGACCAAAGTTTTGAATACCATTTTGGTGACCGTTTTTGTAAAGGTACTAGAACGAAATATTTCAGTTCATTTCAGGATAGTCTATATATAATAAATTAATTATATATGTATAAATTGTATTTCAAAATAATATCAATACAAGCCATAAAAAGTTAAAACACATATTTATAAAACTCAATAATACTTTTAAGTTCTCAATCTAACTATTTAAAAAAATAATCACTTATCTTTATCATGAAAATGATAGTAGAGATTTGATTTTTAGTCCTCGAGAAAAGGGAATTAAAAAATATTAAGAAAATATTCTTCAGATATGAGAATTAGAGTAAAAATTATGAAAAAGTTAGAATTTTTACATTAATTATAAAAATTCACTAATTTCAACCAGTACACTGAAAACCAGCCGGTATTGACTGAAACGCACAAGTATGCCCGGTATTTGACCCGGTACGAAACATATGCATTTTCTGTACCAGTCACTCTTCCGGTACGAAAAATACTAGTCAGTACAGTACGAAATTTAGAACTTTGATCATGACAAAAGTATTTCAGTACATGTTCAAATAACACAAAATGCAGAAAAAGATGATCAAGGTTATTTTCCAATGTTCCATACCAAAATATGCCAGTTTTTCAAAATTCAACCTCAGTCAATATTTGATAAAGTCTAGCATAGGAACACTGCTTACTTGACTCTTGGAGCGTATTATCTAAGGACAAGTTTAGGAAGTGAGATGAAGTAAGAATTTTATTAATAGTAGTAAGATAGTTTGTGAATAGTATTGAAATAGTTTGAGTTAATGTTATATGGAGTTTTGAAAAAAGAAAGAAAAAATTAAATAAAAAATATTATAAAGTTAAAATATTATTATAATATAGTTTTTTAATATTATTTTTGTTTGAGAATTTGAAAATTTTGAATTGTTTTTTATTTTTATTTTTTAAACGTTTGAGAAAATAGTAATGATTAGTTTGAAAAAATTGTAATGATTAGTTTAAAAGTATATGTATTTGAATGATATTTGAAAAAAAAATAAGATGAGAATTTTGGAATGGAAACTTTTTTCAAACAAGCCCAAAGTCTTGAGTCCAACTTCTAATAGTCTCACCACTTAAATGAGAAAATATTGATCATTAAAGTGTTAATTACTAAACAAACAAAACTAACTCTACCAACTATTGCCTAACAAGGATAACTCTAACTTTATTAACGAAAATCCATAGATCAAATGACAATTTCAGTACGTACAATTCCATAATAATACCCTAGTTCTTAATTATATGATACAATCTCCAATAAACAATAAACAACAATTTAGCCCATTCACCTTGGATTTACTTCACCAATCACAAAACGCATGTCAACCAAACTAACTACATGTTCAAAAGCACTTAACCCTCACTTTTCCCAACCAATGACCTATTTACATTTGTACTGACATGTCCAACAACAATAAGTCAACCCCCAAACAGTCATAGAACCACATCCAACACAACCATCTTACTCCCAACAATTGTAATTAATTCATCACACACCTGTCACACGAAAACAATCATTTTTTTTCAGTAAATAAAACAATCCAAACAACCACACATACTAGTCTAAATAGCCACACATAACAACCCAAACAACCATACCCGTCAGCTGAAACAGTCACACATCAACCCCAGATAGCCATACATCAACCCAAACAACCACACAATCACAACAAGCGACTCCCGACTAGGGGTGAGTTCGGTCCGGTCCGGGGAGATTTGTGGACTGGACTGGACCTATTCGGTCCAGGGTTTTCCCATCCTGGACTGAACCAAACTCCATAGGGACCGGGACAGTCCGGTCCTATCGGTCCAGTCAGTCCACCCTTCCTTTTTTTTTTAAATCCAATGGCATTTTGTTTAATACTTATGTAATTATATTGTAATATATTTAATATATATATACATATGGTATACTACTACATATATATATTATATATATTAGTAATACACTAATACTATTACTATTAGTCTATTAGTATATAGTAAATTAGTAGTAGTTATTAACTTATTTATTATAATTAATAATACACTAGTGCTAATAGATAATAACTAATAACTAGTATTACTAATTTACTATATCGCTTCATTGTCTTCAAACCCAACACATTTACTAATACTCTATATAATACTATATTCATTTATTAAATAAGACTAATACTCTTATAGTCTTATAATCTTATTACTAATACAGTAATACTAGAATATTAGATATTAAGTTAACTAATACTATTACTCTTAGTCTCTTATAATCTTATTTCTATACTAGCATATTAGATATTAAATTAACTAATACTAATACTCTTATAATCTTACTACTAATATAGTAATACTAGCATATTAGATATTAAGTTAACTAATACTAATACTCTTTGTCTCTTATAATCTTATTACTAATACTAGTATATTGGTATTAATTTAGACTGTTAGTAATTTAGTCTTAGTATAAATATTAGAATTAGTATAAAATTATAAATATTAGTATTATAAATATTAACCTATTAGGTTAGATAAAATTATAATTAATTATATACAATTATAAATATTATATAAATAATAAAATATATTTTATATAAATATATTTTATTTATTCGGTCCGGTCAAGGGTAAAAAACCCCTAGACCAGGACTGGACCGAAACTACTTGGTCCACCAAAATTTGGACTGAGACCAACCGGACCTACCCTCGGTCCAGTCGGTTTTACCAGTCCGAACTGGCTGATACTCTCCCCTACTCTCGGCATGTCAAGCAACAAACATCTCTCAAGTTAACATATCAAGTAATCACACACAGCTAACAACACTACAATAGTGACTCCCCACATGACATGCAATCCATACGGCAACCCAAACCACCACAATTTGCTTTCATCCCCTCCTACTCCCCAACAATTCACACAACCTTCAAGTTCAACTATTTAAACATAATTCATAAAAACAATCCAACAACAACCAATCATCCACATCACGCATGTAAAAATACAAAATGGGTGGCCTGTGGAATTCGAGGGCGAAGAAACGCTATCCAGAGATGTAACTACTACACATTGAACCAACACAATGACTTCAAAAATTGAGTTTGCACAACGGGGTCTTACATGGAAATGGGGCTAAGATCAAACAACGGCACCATATTGGTGGCACTTTGAATAGAGGCTATGCAATACCACTGCTTCCACTGATCACGATGGCAACACTAACAGAGCAGATAAATATGGGATCTTTTGAGAGTGTGTGAGAACAAATGTGTGACAACAATAACCAATGAATTGAGAAGCCAAAACATAAATCAAAGAGATTCACTGGTGTCAGACAAGAACGACAGCATTGGCAAGGAAAATCAATGAATCATTCTATGTACATCAAGAAAGAATTAGATCTCGGGATAGGGGAAAATACACACACACACCACGAGAGAGAAATAGAGAGGGGAAGAAGGGGGGGGGAGAGAGAGAGAGAGAGAGAGAGAGAGAGAGAGCAACTGTTGGATAGAAGGAAAAATTAGGTGGAGGTTCAAGCAGTTGCTTATCAACGCAACAAGGCAACCAAAACTGGCATTGGACAGCGACGATGCACCACGAGGAGGGAAGTGCTTTGCGATGAGTGAATTTGTGACTAAGAATTTGTGAAGCACAAAGAGATAGAGAATGAACAAAGTGCGTGAGGGAGATGGAGTTACTGTTGTGGTTGTGTGCGACGGTGTACTATGACTGTGCTTTCTACAGCGACAATAAAGGGAGTTACCAAATCAAGACCCACTGAGAGAGAGAGAGAGAGAGAGAGAGAGAGAGAGAGAGAGGGGTGAAAATGGTTAGGTTAATGTGCATCATGGGCAAAAAGAGGAATTGAGGCTACAGAAGCTTACCTCCTTGAAGAGGACTTCATGATGGCGTTGACAATGGCGACATCATTGCACGACAGGGAGAAAGAGAGCTACAAGGGTGGAACTTCTTTGAAAAATCAAAGGGCGTGGGAGATTTGGGGAAAACTGCATGAGAGAAAATAGGGATGAGTGGGAAACCATCAGGGATAGGGGGAGAAAGAAAAGGGAAAAACTGAAGAGGGTTTTGACCTCAAAACAACACTGTTTTGGCTAGTTGCTTCTCCTCTTGCGCCTAGTGTTACAGATAGGGCGTTGAGGGGAGCCCATGAGGGTGCTGGTGGACTGGAGGAGATGGCAACAACATGAGGCTTGGTAGAAAGTGGGTCAACGAAACCCTATTAGCAAGTGGAATTCTCTACGTGCATGAGTGGTCGAACTGTGCATAAATGTGTATAATATATATATATATGTATGTATGTATACATACATATTTATATACTGGTGCTAAAATAAGTATAGAGTAATGGCATTGGGCCATCTATAGCTCTCATGATATGGCACTTGGTTTATTAAAATAATATTCAAACCAAAAGGTCCCCTCAAAAATTTCAAAAAAAGTAAGACTAAAACTCTTGATTTTCTCCACCTCTTTTCTGTTTTTTATGTTTTATTTTTTTAATAAATCATGTGACATCACACAATTATGGCACGTAAAGAGGCTATCTAAGTTTTAGTTTTAGATGACCAAATAGCATTATTCAAGCGTGTGTATATGTTCTTTCATAAAAAAGAATATATATATATATATATATTGTATCCGTGACCCTAGCTTGAACATGAAGATGTGCCAGGCTTGGTGTTTATAGACAAACCAGATCTTGTTTCTCATAGGTTTGGGTTCATTTGGCCCACAATATTAAATGGGCTTAAAATCTAATTATAGGGTGTAATATAAACTATTAATGCACTATAATAATAATTTATGGGCCCGTGGCCTTTTCAAGATTATCCAATAAATATTAATTGGGCTTTTCAAAAATTTTAGCCTATCAATACCATCCAAAATCATCTACTAAACTTTATGTGGCCTTCAAATAAACTTTTCGGCCTATGAGCCTTATTAAAATTTTCTAGCGAACCTCAATAAATTAGTAGTTTATGGGCTTATCCAAAATGCTCATTAAACCTAATGTAGGTCCAATAAAAGTTTATATATTCAATCCCTAATAATGTTGGATCAAGTCATTACACCTGTTGAACTCGACTTTCATTTCTTTTTCATTGGAACGAAGTCGTGGTCATCCATGGATGGGGAGCCCCATGTAGGCTGAACCCAAGCCGATCTCAATGGAAGGTTTACCCCCTCTTAAAGGTTCTTCTTCCCTTCCTCCAGTGGCAGGACCACATGCATATATGAGAGCCATATTTTTGAAAAATTAAAATATACCTTAATTTTTATTCATAATTTTATTAATATAAAAAATGGACCCTCAAAAAAAAATTTATAATCTCTATATACTTTATAAAATTTTATAAAACTCTAATATACTTAGAAATGTCTTTTCAATTTTTTACCTATAGTCTCAAAATTTTGTATAATTCCTATATATATTTTATTTTTAAGAGTGTGGTCTCACCAAAATTAAATCAAAACTAAATTTAGGAGAAATAATAAACTTATTAATATGAATTCTAAAGTTTTTTGTTATACAATATTAAGCTTCTTAATTTGAAATTCAAAGTAAAAATACAAGAAAAATCATTAAGGTTGGTGATCTATATGGAAAATAGTTGAGAGATATTATCCTCTAGGCTTCATTGAGCAAGAAAAATCTTATTTAAGGTCTCTATTATAGTATTATATGTTTAATGTGACATGAAAATATCTAGAGTTTACATAAAACTTAATAAACTAGCTTACATATATATTAAAATGAAAGATGATATTCTAAAAAATCACTTGATAGTTTATACGAAGTAAATAAATTCTAAATATTTCATTATAAAAATAATAATAGATGAATATTATTTCATGAAACATTATCGTCAAAAACTTGAAACATATATTAAGATGTTTTATTTTTAGAATTTTATTTTTATGTATATATTGCATGCAAATTATCGAGATTTAATTTTATATATATTTTTATTTTTATGATTTTTTAATTTCAATATGTCGCACATTAGAAAATTTGGCCCCTCCTCAAAAAAATTCCTGGTTCCGTCATTGCCTTCCTCTATCATAGTTGCCTACCATTCTTTTACGTTTGTCTAAAGTCCTTTAATTTTTGCATTTTTCCAAATGTTTTTTTTTTCTCTTGTTGTTTACAAATTTTTTATATGATCTAAGGATTTATAACTTTCTATGATACATTCCCTCTACTTTTCACATGTAGTAATTTATATTAATTAATTTCGACACTTGGTCTCAATATGTTTCCATTGAATTTGTTTTCTTTAAAATATAATAATTTCTTTAAAGGAATAGTCTTAAGTGTTAAGTGACGTAGATTTATTTTAGTGCATTCTTAATTGGTTGTAGGAAAGGAAAGCAGAAGACATATATATATTTCTTCTAAATGCACATGTAAGTGTTATAGCTTAATTGGCGAAAATTGATGCTTACGGTATAGATATTTGTTTTGATAAAAAAAAACCCCTTGGCAAACGTGTCATTTTTAATTTTTGGTGTTTGTCATCTAGGTTGTTAAAAAGTTATTACTGTAATCGAGGCACAAGAAGTATTTTGCATCTATGAGTGCCTATAGTTCTTTTTTTCAAAGAGAATAAATGAGGTGGAGGACTGTGAGGTAGCCTGCATTGAGTTTGTGATACAGTAGCACTAGATTTCTAGATAGACTTAAAGTATTGGATCTATTGGGGGCATTTTTTCCTCGGCATTTTTTCCAGGGCCCTAGGTCCATGAAGATCAGCCCAGATCAGGCATCAGAAGGATCTCACACACCCTATGGGGCCCGAAAAGTAAGGTCTAGGCCCATAAATTCCCTCAGTGACCCGACCAGGACCTGCGGCCCACGTAAGATGGGCATACGGATCTGAGTCAGGATGAGACATTACATAGGGAGTTCGGAAGGCCAAACTAGTGAAAAGGGAAGAAAGCACGCCAGAGGGAGGCGACTAGACCACAGAACAATACCAAGAGATCACATTGCATTAAATGAACTTACCTGGAAATCATGCTGCATTAATTACTTTATCCAGAAGGCCGCGCCTCATTAAAGGAAGCATGGCTTAGGGGACTCTGAGAGGACATCCCTCCACCCAAGCCGTAGGGTATAGTCATCTGACCTTGGGGATTGAGTGTAAAAGGACCCCTAGCCATCAGGTAAAGGGATTGAATTCTCAATAAATAGTTTACTTGCTAATTTCCTACTTTCTTATATCACCGAAGGATTATCGCTGACTTAGGTAGCGGAAGTTCCTCGGGTAACCCTAAGGCCACCCTTTGCCAACTCTGTGTGTGTGTGACTGTAGGTATACAAGACTAAAGGCCCGTATCGTTGAGAACCCGGTCCTTAAGCGTATGAAATACGTCTTCAACAAGTTCATTATTCAGATTTTCTACATGTGAAGATTAGCTACTGTATGGATTGAGAGGAAATTTTCACCTTTAGTAATCATTAATGTGCTTTTCTACACATTTTTCTTGGTATGACTCTCTTAGTGGCTTTGAGTGCAAGATGGTTAAATATATGTTTTTAAACAAAAATTTTTGTTCTGATGATTCTCTTATTTGGATGCCATTGAGTAAAAGATATTGTTCTAGTATACAGGAGGGATGCTTCTTTATAGCTGTTACTTGAGATTTTTAGTGATTATTGTATACTTCCAAGTGCTAGCAGTGCAGTTGTATGTTTGCCCAAGATGGACATGCTAATAAGTTAATAACAGTAAAGTATGTCTATTGCATCTCTATCTTTACTTTTATGCTTCTTTTTCTTTGACTCCATGCAAGAAAGTATGTCTCAATTTGATAATTGCATCTCGTTATTTGCTAAATTTTTGGAGGTCCTATTTTTATATTCAAAGTGAGTTTATGTTTGTGTTGAGAAGACGCCAAAAACAGTGATACCCACAGGCTAACAGACGAGTAATTGAGGGAAATAGCACTAGATTATAGGTAGTTTCAAAATTTTTAGAATATCATTCTCGTATCATAGTCTTCAATCTATGTAATCAATGTTTTGTCTTAGTTTCTTATTTGTGGTTGTTTTGATAGATCAATGTTATTTGTTATGGTTTGATAGGTGATACAAGTAAGATAACATCTAGTAGTGTCCAACTCTTAGTGATATTTTTTGTATTTTCAGCTTTATCTATCTTATATGCTGCTTTCATGGTTCCTAAAATTGGGTTTCAGTTGTTTAAGCAAGGGGAACAATGAGACATATATTAGCTAATGAGGTACAGTTTGCCTAATGGTGTCCTAAATATTGTTCTTGGCTACACCAATGTAAGGTTCTATAAATCGATTACTAAAGTTTGTTCATTCCATTAATACCACACTTTACCATTTGTATATATTATTGATCTTTAGTTTTAAGCATCAATCTTTCCTAGTGAATGTGATACAAATTAATCTTTTCCTTGCTATTTTTAGTGCTTTAGTCTTGTACAAATTGATAAAAAAAAATCATTAAATTTTCTTTTTTGATAAAAGGAAGTTTTATTGCTCTGATAAACTTACAACATCTCAAAAAAGACAACAAATTGAATACAAAGGGAAATATCTTCCATTTCTAATATATCTTCCTAGAGAGATAAGGCGTCACGAGCTAAATTATGGGCAAACTTGTTTGCTTCTCTCTTTCTATGGTTAACTGACCAACTAGCAAAGGAATTAAGCAGAGTTTTTGTATCCTCAATTAGCATTCCTTCCTGGCTCCAGTATGAGATCTCCTAGAATAGGTTGTTCACCACTTGAAGAGCATCAGCCTCAAGAATGAATGCTCTTATACCCATATCTTAAAAAGATTTTGCTGCAACCATCAGTACAAAGGATTCTTCTAGCTGAGCATTAGCAAACAGAATTCTGGGTGCTCAAAGTGATCATATCACTTGGTCTTCCACATCCCTTATGATCACTCCAATACCAATTCTTCCCTTTGCCATTTCAATTGCTGCATAGCTTTGGGAAAGTGATCATGAGGTTTTTTCCACTTACTAAGAAGTTGTCTAGAAGTGCCATATTGATCTCTATAGTTCTTTGGGATAATCTTAAAAGCCTACATTTCCTCTCTAGCTTTATTAACTATGAAGTTGGGATGGCTAAAACCTTTTCCATGTGTAACTTCATTTCTCCTAATCCAGACTAGTCTTGCTATTATTTCTTATTCCTCAAGTTCAACTTGCAACAAAGTTTGGTAGAGCCTACTTCAAATATCCATGAAAGAGTTACTATGGATAGACTTATTTTGAATTTTCCTAAAACATTGGCTCCAATCAACTCTTCAGGCAGCACAGCTCCATAAGACATGCCCCACTATTTTAGAAGATTTCTCACATATTGACAATCTTACTATGAAGATGATAGGCAGTCCTAACTAAGAAGATCCCATTCTTTGTGCAACGCTACACTAACTTGTCCTCTCTTCCTCCAATACTTATTGGATTACTCTTGATCAAGTCAGCATCTTGGGAGGAGAATATATTGTGAATAATATCTACCTTCCAACCCTTCAGTTCAGAATCTATTAGGGCAACCACCTTTGCATTATCCTCAAGACTAGAAATAGAGGACTGAATCATATGGGAGTGAGGTCTTGGGATCCATCTGTCCTTCCAAGTTCTAACTTTCCTTCCATTGCCAATCTTCCAAATCAGACCTTCCCTTAATAATTGTTTCCCAACTAGGATACTCCTCCAAACAAGAGAAGGCCTATATCCCAAAGTTGCCTCTGAAATATCACCATGTAGGAAGTATTTCTGCTTGAAGATTCTAGCAAAAAAGGATTCATGGTATTGTACCATTCTCCAGCTTTGCTTGGACAACATAGCAAAATTGAAGCTTCTAAAATTTCTAAACCGCAAACCTCCATCTCCTTTGAAAGCCCCATCTGATCTCATTTAATCCAATGTGTTTTTGAGTGTTCATCATTGTGACCCCACCAGAATTGTTTTAGCATCCTATTCAATTTCTGAGTAGTTGAGTAAGGAATCAAAAAGGATGCCCATGGTGTAGGTGAGAACGACTTGGAGGAAAACGTTCAATAGAATCTCTTTGCCTGCAACTAACAGAAACGTGGTTTTTTAGTTGGATATTTGAGCCCATATCTTATCAAGAATCAAGTGGAATGCAACACATTTTGATCTTCCGATTGTTGCTAGTAGCCCTAAGTAATTCTCATAACAACCAGTTGATCTCACCCCTGCTATCTCCACTATTGTGTTCTTATCTCTAGAGGAGTGTTTTGGTTGAAAAAGATTGAGGTCTTCTCTTTGTTTAGTATTTCACCTGAAGCTCTTTCACGTATATTAAAAATACAGATCACTCTACTCCCCTCTAGTGAGTTGGCTTTACAAAACAGGAGGTTTTCATCAGCAAAGAAAAGGTGATTGATGCTTATCGAATCCTTCCCAATAGGTACTCCTGAAATACTACCATCTGTTCTGCTTGATTCAGTATGGAAGTTAAGGTTTCGGCACACATGATAAAGAGATTTAGTGAGAGAGGATCTCCTTATCTTACACCCCTGGAGGGGTAAAAAGGTGTATGTGGTTCTCTATTTATTAGAATTGAATAATATACTGAGGAGATGCATTCCATAATATAAGCTATACACTTATATTCAAACCACATTCTACCCTCCAAAGAAACATTTTCACTGCATTAGGAACATCTAGTTGACAAATTAATCTCCAAGCTCCATCATTTCTTCTTTCAGTACAGGTGCCCCCGTTGTTCCTATTGACAATCTTACTATGAAGATGATAGGCACTCCTAACTGAAAAGATCACATTATTTATGTAGTGCCACACCATCTTGTCCTCTCTTCCTCCAATACTTATTGGATTGCTCTTGATCAAGTCAACATCTTGGGAGGATAATATATTGTGAATAATATCTACCTTCCAACCCTTTAGATCATAATCTTTTAGGGAAACCAACTTTGCATCATCCTCAAGACTAAAAATAGGGGACTAAATCATATGGGAGTGAGGTCTTGGGATCCATATGTCCTTCAAAGTTCTAACTTTCCTTCCATCGCCAATCTTGCAAATCAGACCTTCCCTTGATAATATTTTCCTAGTTCGGATACTCCTCCAAACAAAAAAGGCCTATATCCCAAATTTGCCTTAGAAATATCACCCTATAAGAAGTATTTCTACTTGAGATTCTAGCATAAAAGGATTCAGGGTATTATACCATTCTCCAACTTTGCTTGGCCAACATAGCAAAATTAAAACTTTTAAAATCTCTAAACCCCAAACCTCCCATCTCCTTTGAAAGTCCAATTTGATCCCATTTAATACAATGGATTTTTTAGTATTCCCAAAGCTCTTTCACATATATTCAAAATATGGAACTTGTCATCAGCAAAGAAAAGGTGATTGATGCTTATCGATCCTTCCTAATAGGTACTCCTGAAATACTGTTATTTATCTATGCTTGATTCAATAAGGAAGTTAAGGCTTCCACAGACATGATAAAGAAATATGGTGAGAGAGGATCTCCTTGTCATAGACCCTTTGGAAGGGTAAAAAGGTTTATGTGGTTCTCAATTTATCAGATTGAATAATACACCGAAGAGATACATTCCATAATAAGATCTATACACTTATATTCAAATCTTATTCTACTCATGATTGCTTGAAAAAATTTCCACTCCACTCAATCACATGCGTTTCTCATATCAAGTTCAAGAGCCATATAGCCTAACTGACCTTTTGTTTTAGTGTTCAAAGTGTGGAGAGTTTCAGAGGCAACAAGAACATCATTAGTGATTAATCTTCCAGGAACAATATACCCTATTAGGAGATATAGGTACTTGTAACACCCTTTTTAATCAATTTGCAAAAACTTTAGCCACAATCTTATAGATAACATTACACAAGCTAATTGGAATGGATTCTAAGACTTTCTTTGGCTCCTTTATCTTTTGGATAAGAGTTATGGAAATGTCATCGACACTTTTGGGAGAACCTCCCTACTTAAGAAACTTCAACACAAATTTACACACATTCTCTCCAATAGATGCCCAGTTAGTTTGATAAAAGTTCGCAAGAAAACCATCAGGTACTGGAGAGCTTAGAGAAGGCATTTGAAAGATAGATTCTTTTACTTCTAACTTAGTAAAATCAAAATGAAGTTGAGAATTCATATCATTTGTGACTCTAGCCTCCATATAAGAGAGGCAACTCTCCATATTAGAAGAATTGGAAGATAAAAAACCATTACATATATCACCTATCTTGGTTTGATCAGAGGTTAAACCTCCTTGTTGTTCCATGATCTAGTTGATATGGTTGGCTTGCCTTCTCTAGGTTCATACTTGTGATAGAATTTTGTGTTTCTATCCTCATGTGCCAACCAATGCTGCTTTGCTCAATGCTTCCATTTGATCTCCTCTTTTTCTAAGATGAAGTCCACTTTTGCAAATTTTTGATTGTACAGATATGATCCCCTTCACCTACAGATTGCAAGACAAATAATCTCTCAATTCTTTCTCTTATTTCGCTTTGTGCCTTCTTGAGATTTGAGTGGTTCCACATCTTTAGGGCCTCTTTGAAGTTTTAGAGTTTTCCTCTAATTCCAAAGTTTCCCCCATCTCCTTCTTTGTACTTTACTCCAGGCTTCCTTAATGATGTTCAAACATGCCTCCTTCAAGGCCTAAGCAACTTCATAAATGAAAACATAGGTCTTCCTTTTCCTACTGCTATTTATCCTATCAAGCATTACCACGAGGGGAACAATGATTAGATTTAAGAGTAGGTAAAACTAAGCAATTTTAGTTTGAGAAATGCTAATGCCATTCTAGGTTTGTTACAGCTCTATCAAGTCTTTCCTTAGTGGAACTCATGCCTTTTCTATGGTTTGCCCAAGTGAACTCTAGGCCCTTGGTATAAATCTCAATAAGGGAGCAGAACTTGAGAGCTTCTCTAAAAGCTTCCATCTATTTTATAAGGTCTTGGGACTGCTCCAACCTTCTCGATTTGGCAAGCTATCTCATTAAAGTCTCATACACAAACCCATGGGGTAGTATTCTCAAACTTCAAATTCTTCAGAAGGTTCCAATTACTATCCCTTTTAGAAGTTTCTAGCTAGCCATAGAATCCTTTAAACATCCAAGAGATCCCCATGTATTCCTTTGTTACCAGTGCACTAATGTGCCATCTGGTGTAATTTATTAGCTGAACATTAATCTTATTATTCTACAAAAGGCCAAACCCACCACTGCTTCCCCAATTGTCTACTGCAAAACAGTTGTCAAACTTCAACTTAAACTTCACATCCTCAATTCTTGCCTTACTGAATTTGGTTTCTATGAGGAAAATCAAATTGGGAGACTTTTCTTTTGTCAGCAAACTCAAGATTCTAATTGTCCGAGGGTTCTCAAGTCCTTAATAGTTCTAACTACAGAGATTCATTGGTACTGGCAAAGCTGGTGATTAACCTCTGCCATTAAACTTTCATGTTCCTCTCCAAAGTAGCTATAGTTCCTTCCTCTCTTTGTAATAGGACCCTTAATAGATGTGCATTTAAATACATCAAGGTTTGAATCAAGAGGGGATGACAATATTCTTTTTCTAGTCTTGATAGTACTGGTACAACTAGAAATCTCAATATCCTTTTTATTACTAGCTCTTCTCTTCCACTTAGAGATATGGTTTGATAAATTGACATCCCTACCATGCTCTCTCTAATTATTAATAGGTTCACTTTGTACTGTGGTAGTATCACCTAAGTAAACTTTGAATCAAGTGACTTGATGGTATGTCGCTTTGAAATGTTTGTTAGATAAAGATCCACTGCAGTATGGTCTGAATCATTTAAGATCACCTCATTGAAGTTATTGAAACCTTTAATCATATTAGTATTTGACGCCAGATCAGAGTATGGGATTATTCTGACGGCTAGTTAAAAATCAAAATCTAGAGACTGAGAAAAAAAAAACACAAATAGAGAGAAACTCTAAGATTAAGATTTTACTATTAAAAAAAATCAATCATCTTCTGAAGCCTACAAGTCGGGCTTAAATAGCTAACGAATAATGGCAAAACTATAATTAAGGCCAAACAATAGAATAAGGAATAAGATAACTATAACTAAAATGTAGTCTAAGAATCCAAAATAAAATCGTTACTAAAGATAAACATTACCATAAAAGAAAATTAACTAAGAATGAAAGAGTTAACTAAAAATGACGATTTGGAAGGAAAAATGGCTAATTTTGGGGTCGACAAGGGCCCCACCAGGAAAACCATGATGACCGCGATGTGCGCGCCAAAGAGAGCTTTCTAGATTGGGTTATATGTGTGATTTTGATACATATAACCAAAATTATAGTTAAAATATTGATGTTGCCACTTCTCCTTACCCAATCGAAGAATAAATCTCATCGCCTAACCAACGGATAAGTCTCCCTGCCCAACAGAGGAATAAGTCATTCCTCACCCAAATCTGCTACTTCTCACCCAAATCCTAAGAATTCTCATCATTGGGCCTGAGTCATCCTGCATCAGTATCATTAAGAGAAATCTCCTTATTCAAATACAGATTTGCTACCTCTTGAAGTTGTGCCTCAATATAATGATCAATAACCATAGTATGTTGTTGACCCTTGGGTTGCTCCCTTTTCTCTATGTGGAATCCTTCTTGGTTGTCTGCTCCTCTTATGGGAATTTCCAAAACATACTTCCTCCTCTTCCATAAAATTCGATTTATTACCAAAAGGGAATTGATTTCCTTCCTTGTCAGCGTCTTCTACCTATTGATCCGTGAGTTTTGAGCCACGGCACATCTTCCCTCATTTTCCTTTCTGATTAGCAAACATTACTTGTTTTGAACTTGGTGCATGGAGCCATACACCATATTAAGAATTGTCCCTAAAATGAATTGATCTTGAAATGGGTTATTTGAGACAACCGTTAACACCACGTTTGATTAAGCCACACCGAAAGCAGAAGTTTTGAAGTCTTTCATACTTAAACGATATTCAAACTTTGTTACCTTGAAAGTTGAGAAGGACTCCTCGCATTAATGGTTTAGTAATATCAATACCAACTTTGACTCAAAGGTAAGGCCCCTAACCATTTCATCCCTCCAAAAGGAATAGTGTAATTAAATCCACATGTATTCCTTACTGAAAATAATGTCATTTGAAGAAGAGAATCCATCAAATGTATTAAGGCAAAGGAGGTTACGATCAAACAATCTTGCCTACGATTTTTAACGTTTATAAATTTTGTTCCTTCTGAAATTCAATGAGAAAGGTTGTCACCAACCTCTCGAACCTACACTCACCCTTGAGACCTCCAGATGCCCAACATTGTGTTTTTTTAGGCTTTTTTGTTTATTGATTGGTCTGATTCTACAAGGAAAAAAATTTCCATGTCTCTTAATCACATCTACTTCTGAACAATTCACATTCACCTCAATTTGTTCTGCCTCTGTCAGTTTTAGGTTGCCCCACTTCTCGATGATTTCCTCCGACGTCCTCACCTCCACCACCTTTCAGAAAAGGTACTTTTAAAACATACTCCATCCTTAGTGAAGCTAGGAGACCTATCTTGCCCAGAGCAAAAATCCTCATCAGTGAAAGTTAGTGCTTCGTAGTCAATTTTTATGTATTTTGCCTACTTTTGTTGAACTATAGATGATCATTTTTAGTGACTTTTGTCTTGCTTTACTGTACAAAACTATTTACGGCGGTGACTTTTATCTAATGTAAATACATTATTTGCTGAGATCAAAATCGCCAAAAAAAGTCTTATTTGCGACCTTTTTATATGTTAACTGCAAAATAACATTTAACACGAGATATTTGCAACCACTCTGGCGATTAAAAATGGACGGAAATTATTTTTAGGCCGATTTTTAATACTTTTTTGGCGACTTTGATTGTCAGAAGAAGTCTTATTTCTTGTAGCAGTGGTCCTCCAATCACTCTTCGCTTCAGTCAAGGAGATTTACTGTAGTGGAGAACGAATCTAGGCCATGGCCGCAAGGGTAAGACCTTGTGGACCATCTCTATAAATACTCGGCACCACCACCGCAATCTTAATCACGACTCAATGGTGCTACCTCTACTACGAAAACAGACCTCAGTCAAACTTTCCTCCCAACACAGATCTTCTTCTCCATGGATGGATAATAGGCACCCTCTTAGAAGAGGTTTTCAGCCTTGTAGTGGGCCTTTGAATCCTCCAATCACATTGGACCCCCAAAGGTCTTATATGCTCCTTAAAACGCTAAAGATATCCGAGAAACTAATTAAGGGAGAAGATATCCCTAGCTTATTCCGTACAATGTATCTCTATCTTATTCCTTACAAATTTACAATGCGTAAGTCTCCAAATATGAGCAAATGGTCAGAAAGCAGGAAAAAATGAACGAATATGGTTTGAAGGTTGAACTAAAATACGAGATCCAGACAAACAAAGAGAATGTCATTAAAAAATTGCACCAGGTATATAAGAAAACTTAAAAATTACAAAATGTTGTAACTAAAAAATATATACAACACAGCACCAGCAAGCTCAGTCCCAATTGCTAAAAGGGTTATTTTATTCTCAAGTTGATGTGTAGAGTACACCATCCACATCACTTAAATGATAAGATTTGATTTATAAGATTCAAATTTTAAAATTTATCTTTCAAATCAAATTATGACATGTAAGTACTTTACTAAGTATGCTCCACACACCAGCATGAGAATATAATTTTTCTGGATAAAAAGTAAAATCATGGCAAAAATATGCACTCAAGTGGGGAACTTGGCCAGAGATTAGCACAATATAGTTTGCCCTCAGCAGGTAACTCAGGTATACTGCTCAGTAGTTTTAATAGGGTCTCTTAACTTGATCCTTTTCTTCATCATCTCAGCCAACCTTGCAAAAACATTGGCAACTTCAAACTTACCAGAAAACTTCATCTTCCGAGCCAACTCCTCAAGTATGGTCGGTTTCCCAGCTCTAGAGAAATCAGCTGCAAACTTGTTGTAATCAAGCTGAGGTACTTTCATTCCCTTCTCTATCATTTCCACCAAATATTTGCAAGCCTCCCCCGATCTTCCCTGACTTATGAGGCCTCCAATGAAAACTGTATAGGAATTATAGTCAGGGCAACAACCCTTCTGGATCATCTCATTCCAAACTGCACAACCCATTTCATAGTTTCTTGTTTGAAAGTAGGATTTCATTATCATGTTATAAGTGTGGATTGATGGTTCAATGCCATCCTGAATCATCGTCTTATATATCCTCACCGCATCATCTGGCATTCGTCTACTGGTCATCAATTTAATCAAGGCATTGTAGGTGCGCCCATCAGGAAGTAAACTCTTTTCTTTCATCTCCTTCAGCAATCCAAATACCGTGTCCATATTATGCCGGTTCCCAAAACCTGTGATCAAACACTTGTAAACAGCAGCATCTGGCCGGAATCCAGATTCAGTCATTTCATCAAAACATTCAACTGCTTCTTTCATCCTTTTTTGCTTGCACAAATCCCGAATAAAAATTGTATAGCTCCTAATGTTGGGTGATGGACCCTTGGCCTTCATGACTTCAAACAACTTGATGGCATCAGACCTCTGCTTACACTTCAACAACCCTTCAAGCATAGTATTATGCGCAACTATATCAGGTTTAAATCCTTTTTCAACCATCTCGTTCCACACTCTCCCTGCTTCCATTAAATTCCTCAGCCTACAGCAACCATTAAGCAAGACTGTATAAGTTTGCAAATTATGCGTAAACCTATCTTTTAACTTCTCAAAAAGTGCCAGCGCTTCTTTACCAAGCTTTTCCCTCCCAAGAGTATCAAGCAAGCAATTAATTGTATCAACACCCAGCTTAAATTTATACTTCTTCATTAGCTCAAAAAGTCCAACAGCTTTCTTCCTTTCCTTTTGAGCAGCAAAAGCTTTAATTGCAATCATAAAAGTTTCCATTGTCAATAGCCCTTTCTCACCCATTTCTTCAATCATTGACACCATGGTCTCAAACTGCCTCGTCTTACCTAATACATTCATCATCGCATTATAAGTCCTTGAATCATGGGTAAAACCTGGCTTCTGCCCCGCCCAACTGAAAAACCTTAAGGCCGGTTTTCGAGCATGTTTGAACCGTCCCAACACATCCACAACCAAATCTTGCGACAAATCAATCCCACATTCATCTAGAACGGCCTCCATATTCCTGTCCAATGCAAACAATTCATCGATCACCGTGCATACTCTATCGACCTCATTCGGGTCCACACCTGACTTAACCCCATCGCCTCTGGTACAGTCATCATCAGCACTATCATCCTCCCCACTCTCATTTTCAGCATCAGAATCTGCCCCACTGCCTGTCACACTAGTAAACCCCCTAAAACTACAATCTAACAACTTTCCTGGTAAATTAACAATCTGAAAATCGTGAAGTCTCCCATTGATGACCCTAGAATTTGTAATAAGAGAATTTTCTCTGGTAAAAATACGAAATCCCATATGGTTCAAATCTAGCACTTTTCCTCGAGTATGAATAACGGGCCATTCATTTCCAAGATTGGAAATTCTACAGCTGCGAATTAGCAATTTTTCTTGTAGATCAGAGAGTGAATTAGGGTGTGGAAAAATAAGTGGAACTTGACAGAGAGAATGATAGAGACTACAATGAGGAGGAGAATGAAGCATACGAAACAGGGGCATAGAGCTACCGCAAGGAAGACGGACTTGCTTTCTTCGACGTAGTTCTTGTCCTTGTCCCTGTCCCTGATCATGAATGAGTAGCTGGGTGGTGGTGAAGTGGCCATTGAGATTGGGTATAACGGTTGAATGGGATTGAGAGTATCGGCAGTGACCGAGCAAGGTCGAGGTTTTGGAGGGTTTCTTTAGAGAGAGAGCCATTGGTTAACCACATGTAACTATGGAAGAGTGACAAAGGGAGCGCTGTTGTACCCAAAACTTGAATGTTTGAAGGGATGGAAAATCAAGGAAATGAAAGACGAACGAAGAAACTGACTGCTTCGGTGGTAGTCGACCTCCGGGAGGGCTTTTCCCAGCGAAAAGGGGACAAAGGTTATGAAATTGTAGAAGGAGAAATCTAGTTACAACTATAAGTATGAATTAATACGTGTATTAATATAATGTAATTATTTAAAAGGTAAATTTTACTAAAAATTATGTTAATTTAAATTTTAAATATAAAAGAATCAATATTGATATATATATTAGTATAAAAAAAATATAGTTGGAAGTACAAGTATACACTAATATGTGCATAAATTTAATGTGATTGATCAAAAAATAAATTTTATTGAAAACAGTGGTAATTTAAATTTTGAATATAAAAGAATCAGTATTGGTATGTAGATTAGTACGCAACTTTATTTGTATGTAGTAAAACTTATAGACTTTTAACCATTAAATACAATAGAAATTGTATAGTAATATGAAATTGTGAAAAAAAAAAAGACTTTGAATCCTTTTTTTTTTTAAAAAGAAAAAGTTAAAAATTTCATTAAAATAAAATTAAGAATATATATATATATATAAATGCAATACCAATAAAATACTTGTTTCAATCCGAGGTAGTTTATTATAAATTGACATTTCATGAAAACAAAGTTAAATAGAGAAAAGTAATGTTATACACTACACTCTCATCATACTTTCATTTCACTATAAAAAATATGTCACATTTATTATTATTGGATTGTAAATAATCATCAAATAAAAGATTATTCAATGGTGATAGATATGACATATCTTATATAGTGAGATAAAATTAAGATAATAATGTAGTGTATAGAATTTTCCTTATTTAAAATAATATAGTCCTCAATTTTTATATTTAAATCATGGATCAAATTTTCATATTCAAGTTTTGTTAATATATTAGTTTTAATTAATAATGTTATTTTCTCATTGATCTTTCTTGTGATACAATCAATCATAAGTATAATATTTTCAATTTTAATTTCAAAATCATATATTTCTCCATAAGCTATAAGCTCAAAAAAATGATACGATTGAGAATCAATCTAAAATATAAGTCTTCGGATAATACATATAGTGACTCTGATGATAATTGCTCAAAACTTAGAATAGCAGCCAGCTAAAATTAACGGAAAAAGTCAGGCGAGGCCTAAAAGTTTGTCACTTAGAGACGAGGGCAGAACCACCAGAGGAAGCGATAGCCCACCTCCTCAAAAGAAGCCCATCGTGAAGAGCTTGCCAAATGGCCTGTGGAGTGAACATGTTCTCACAAGGAAGAGGCCTACTAAGAACCTCAGGCGGCAAGTCGTATTAAATGCACCGATGTGTCCACTCGAGAGAGTGAGTCCGTGCCAAATGAGATTGGCCTTGATGCCCAGAAGGTTACCGCATTAAATGAGAGGACATACTCCCTCAGAGAAGTACAATTGCCAAACTGTAATAAATAGTAGGTGAGATGCCCACCGAAAGCCAGATACAAATAAGGAACTAAGGAAGATCCAAAGGTATGCTCATACTCTCTCCTTTGAAAGATCAAGAAAAATATCTTTGGTAGCAACTGGCTTAGGAAGTGGAGATAACCCACAGCCAAGGAGACCGAGCTCATTTTTCTTTCTAATTTCAGGTACAAGTGAGATCATTCAAAACCATGCAGATGCGATTTCTATTGTGTGTGTGAAACACGTCTTTAATAGTTGGCGTCATCTATGGGATCAACGTGTCTTTTGCATGCTACAACAATGCACTCCCAAGCAACCCTTGATCAGGAAGCTATCGCTATAGACGAATGAACGAATGACAATATGGGGTAGGAGATTTGTGGAAATGGAGGAGAGGTTAAGAAAGATGGCCTTTGAAATCGAGCACCTCCAAAGGGAGAACCAAGCTTTGAAACGAAGAGATGAGTGATCTGAAAAAAAAAAAAAAACTTTGCACCGAGCCACAACAAGCATAATGAAGTGAAGTCCCAAAATGGGGGCAGGCCAACTTTCGATAAAGATGAAAAGATAAAGATGCATGACGACCTATGTAACCTTATGGACAAATTAGAGGAAATAGCCAGAAGGATAGACTCATCCTCATCTGTCGACCACTTACTTAGTACTACGGATCTACCCTACAACATAGAGATCATGGTGGTACTGCTTCCACCTAAGTTTAAAGTTCCCTAGATCAAGCCACATGACGGATCCAGAAACTTTGGATCTAGAGACCTCGTTGAACAATTGGAGACATTTAAGGCTCACACAACACTCCACAGTTTCCCAAAAAAAGTTGCATGTCAGAAATATTTTTTAAATATATAATATATTATTTTATATCGTAGTTATACAAGTTAATTATGTAATTCTCATCGAAATTATCACCATTGACCATGTATACAATGACATGTTAAAGAGATCACTTAATTTTAACTTTACAAATTTAATTAATTTTTGTATTAATTTTTCTGTTAAAAAAGAAAAAAGAGAAAAAAAAATGTTCATGGACCGATAACTAATAGTCCAATCTAGCAAAAATGATGAATCAAAATTTTTAGTCCGTGACCCCTACCGAACTGAACCAGATCGATTACACCCCTACCAACTTTGTACCTCCTTAAAGTGAAGCAGCAAGAATATGAAAACCTGAAGGCATAACTTACAAGATTTAATAAGAAATNGCTTTCCTCTTAACACTCAAAGGGGTGGCAAAGGTGTGGTTTGGAGCTTTACAACCCAAGTTTCATCAATAGCTTTGAGGAGCTAGGCAAGCAGTTCTTAACCAATTCATGGCAACCAAACGTAGGAGATGACCAGCCATTAGGGTTGTAAGACTATAAATCTGAACCGGAAAAATCGACTGGACCAAATAATTCGGTCTGGACCAGACCGAACCAATAGTCTTATACCGAACTGAACCAGATCGATTACACCCCTACCAACTTTGTACCTCCTTAAAGTGAAGCAGCAAGAATATGAAAACCTGAAGGCATAACTTACAAGATTTAATAAGAAATGCATGACAATAGATGATCAGAACGAGAAGATTACACTCGCGGTTAGGAGACATCTAGCCCATTCATGGCAGAATTGGCAAGAAGCAATCCTATGACGTTACAAGAATTCATGGACAAAGCAGACGACTTTGTCAACACAAAAGATACCCTGAAAGCCCTAATCGCCCTAAGAGAATCCAAGTTGGAGCAAGAGGGAAAGAAACCATAAGCGACCCATTGCGAAAAGGAATAAAAGGCAAGAAAACACCTATATGAAAAGAGAAGAGATGGCAAAGAACCCTCTAGAAGTCGAAGCTCTAGGACAAAACATGTGAACTTGAACATACAAGTGGGGAGTAAGGAACACGCGTGAAGGGATGGCGAACGAGATGAACACAGTAGAACAATTAGCCAATTATGCACCTACCACAACACTAAAGGGGACAGGACAGAAGATAGCCTCAACCTTAAATGGAGGATAGAGGCAATGCAAGCAAATAAGGAATTAGAACGATTGGTCGCCTGGCACACCTAGCCCCAGGACAGCCAATGGCTAAGTGGCATAGACGGACCTAGAGATCCCGAAGAAGTGAGAGCCCAAAGCAATGAAAGAAGAGGTGAGGGAATGCTGAAGGCAGTCCTCGCCAAAGCCTTGTCCTAAACTAAGTGCCACACGGCAAGATCTAAACAATAGTGGGAGGAATTGTCAAAGGGGTTCAACCTCTTCTAGTAGAATGGCGTATGCTCGAAAAGGTGAGATACGGAGAAATTTTTGTTGTGGAAAGACCATAGAAACCCATCAACATCTACTTCAATGACAAAGACTCTGAGGGGATACAATACCCACACAACGATGCTTTGGTAGTGACGATGTTAGTCACCACATACACCACCTGGAGAATCCTGATTGACAATGGGAGTTCAGTTGACATCCTCTTCTGGGACCTTTTAACAAAAATTAGAATCGATCCAGATCATCTATGCCCATCTCCAACACCATTAAAGGGCTTGTAGGAAGATGCAATTCAGCCCGTGGGCGCCATCGCAGTACAAATCTCTATGGGAATAGAACCGTGTACAACCACCACCATGACGAACTTCTTAGTAGTTAAGACCCATTCCTCCTACAATGCAATCATTAGGCATCCAAGTCTGAATAGCTTGAAAGTAGTCACCTACACCTACCATTTAAAGATGAAGTTCCCAACATAAGCAAGTCTTGACAACGTCCATGGCGAAGAAGTACTAGCTTGCGAGTGTTATGTACAAGAACTTAGAAACGGAGGAAGGGACGTGCACATAACAAATGTGACGGTGAGGACGAATGCTAGAGAAGCATCACTACCACCAGACCCCCAGTTCATCGAGCATGGGATCGAGATGCTGGACGAGCAAAAATTAAAGCAAGGTGAAGTCGACGAACCCTTAGAGCTCATAACTTTGAGATGGCCCAGAAGCAAAGGGGAGGATTGGGACTAAAATGGGGCTCGAAGTCAAGTGATAGCTAAAACAACTATTAATCGAGCATAAGGACTTGTTCGCCTGGAACCATGAGGACATGCCCGACATCGAAACCAAGATCATCTAATACCGCCTTTTTGTGGACCCAAAGGCCAAGAAGATCCGCCAAACGTGATGCATCTTTAAGGGGATTTGAAGTCCAAAAACTTGTGTACTACATAAGCCAAGCCTTGAGGGGATCTAAGACCCATACCTGCACATGGATATGTTGATGTTTAAGACCTTACTTGCAGGCCCACTCAAACAAGGTATTAGCAGAGCCCCCGCGAGGAAGGCATTATGAAGGCCTGATACCCGAAAGCCTCATTATCTGGTCAATCTAGCTAAGATAACTCAATATCGAGTATCTTCCTCAGAACGCCATGAAAGAACAAGCACTGGCGAATTTTGTGGCTGGATTTACTAACTTCCCCAACATGGATGAAGCTATAAATCTAATTTAGGGGAGCCAAGTCACATGTAAAATTTTTTATAAAAAGTATGAGATAACTCTGCATATATATAAAATAAATAAAAAATACATGTTTTCTAAGTACAAATTTGAATGCATACAAAAATATAATATAACATGTTAGGCTAATTGAGCATAATATGCTCAATTACAAAAAATAATGAAATACCAATCATAATTAAAAAAAGAAATAGATGTTTTAGATGTTCTATTTGGCATGAATTAATTAAAAGAGTACCAAGAATAATTGAACAAGATAAAGACATGAACACATTTAAAATGAAATTATATAACCATTCATCAATAAAAGTAGAATAGCAATAACAACTAAAAAGTAGAGTTCTTTATACTCTTTCTTATTTTAACCTTTGAGTTTAGGAACTTGCACTCCTAATCAATAGAGATCGTTATACTCTTGCTTATTTTGTTTTTGATTAATCCATAGCCGTAAGAATAACATACTAGTGAGTTGCACCAAGTAGAGAAGAGTGCGGCAAAAGAAAAATATAGAGGAACTAATAACAATGCAAGAAAAAATAAACCTTGGGTTCAGCAATCCTCATTGTAGCACTGGCATTTGTTGTATGTCAAAGTTGGACCCCCATTTTATTTTTAAACACTCCATGTTAAGAGTTGGGGCCCACAATTATGATGGTTACGACATTTTTATTGTTAAGATTTTGTAAATTTTGGCTATACCGATACCCATAACAAACGATTTGAGGTGGGTCCAAGTAAGGCAAATGACACAAAATATTTTGGTATTGTAAATATCATTTTTTTTTTTTTTTTTTGGTGGGGGATGCTCCCCCTAACTTCCCTAAGGAAATATAAACACTACCTATAGGTAAGCCTTGGCAAATTTCCATCAGTGGCTCCTCCTGTTGCTTTGGTGATGGATAAGTGTACATATCATAACCAAAGTTGGTAAGGAAATATATTGTGTGACAAAGCTCGCATTCATGGTTACCAATAATAAAGCAGATTACGAGGTGTTGCTAACAAGACTTACCATGGTAGAAGTAATTTAGGGGCGAAGGCAAATTCTCAAGTTGTAGTCAACCAAGTAATGAGAGAATACCTAGCGAAAGGAGAAAAACTGAAAGTGCACTTGCAATGAGTATGAGAAAAGGGCGACTACTTCCAGTATTTCAACATCAAGTAGATATCACAGGAAGATAAGTGGAAAGCAGACAAATTACTAAATTAGCACGAGTTGCCTCAAGCCTGGATGAGTCAACTCCACTGTGGAAAGTGACGACTAAGATGTTGGAAAGCCCCTCAGTTGGACACTAGGTGTCAGAGATAAGTTCAGGAACCCCCGAATGGGAGCTTGATGTTATGAAGTATCTGACTTACAGCAAACTCCCTAACAAGAAGTTGAAGGCAAGAAAAGTAAGGAACATGGTAGCTTGATTCACTCTCGTGGACGAGATATTATACAAGCGAGGTTTCTATATCCTTCTTCTAAGATGCATTTTGTTAGTAGAAGTACAATACGTGATGACAGATATAAATGAAGGGGTTTTCAAAAGCCACTCTAGCAAAAAGGCTATGATTGGAAAGGTCTTGAGGGCTGGCTACTATTGGCCACTCGCCTTTAGAGATGTAGAAGGATTCATTAATAAGTGCGCAAAATGCCAATCACAAGCACCTGTATCCCATTGCTCGTCAGAAGAGCAAACGTTGATCACCACACCCTGGCCTTTCGTGAAGTAGGGGGGTCGATATCATGGAACCCATGCCCTCGGGCAAAGGAGGAGTAAAGTTTGCTCTTGTTGTTGTGGGCTATTTCACAAAGTGAGTGGACATGAAAGCTTTATCGACAATTACAGCGAGCAACATCACTAAATTCCTCTAGAAAGCCATCATTTGCCGATTTGGGATAACTTGGAACATAAACTCAGACACCGGTGGTAGTTCGATTCTGACCATTATCATGACTGGTGCTTGGAACTCAAAATCAAGGTCAGGTACTCCTCTCCACTCCCAAGCTAACGGACAAGTTTAGGCTACCAACAAAATTGTGCTTAGTATTTTGAAGGAAATATTGGAGAGTAAGAGAGGAGCACGAGTTAAGAAACTCCTATCAAACTTGTAGGCATATAAGGTGATCGAGAAGACCCCAACAGGGAATACCCCATTCGCCATGTCCTATAGGAGCGAAGTGGAAATACCCTTCAAGATCGGGATACCAAGCTATAAACTCCAGCACTACGACGAAGAGTCAAATAACAGACGGTTGGAAGAGAAACTTGATTTGCTAGAGGAAATGAGGGAGGAGGCTAAAATTAGGGCAACCACCCACAAAAGAAAGACAGAGCACTACTTTAGCAAGATGGTCAAGCCTAAGACGTCCAAGGTAGGAAACCTAGTACTAAAGGAAACAAGAGCATCAATGCCGACAGAAAGAAAGCTCAGCCCTTGGTGGGAGGGGCCATATATGGTTACGGCCAGTCACAGTCACAAACCTAGATCTCGTATTGCCTCAAGGACGGGGAAGGAAAGGAGTTGCCTCTCCCGTGGAATTCTGAGCATCTTAGGAAATATTTTGCGTAAGCCATCTCATGTAACTCGAAAATGAAATGAGATTGACTTTCTTTCAGATATTGTCTCTTGCCCAATGATCCAATGAACCAGATGACCATTACACTTGTCCTTGCCAGCATGGTCGAGCAACTCTTGCATCAAACAAAAGCTAAGTGGTCGCTACACTCGTAGTTGGCAACACATAAGGCAACACCACTTACCCAAGGGTGTTAGTCCTTGCTAGCATGGTCGAGCAACTGCCTTGCCGAATCAAAGTCGAGTGGTCGCTACACTTGCACTTGGTGACACAAAGGATAACACCACTTATACAAGGGTGTTAGTCCTCGCCAGCTCGATCAATCAACTCTCCCGCCAAACCAAAGTTGAGTGGTCGGTACACTCGCACATGATGATACAAAGGACAACACCATTTACACAAGAGTGTTAAGTCTTCACCAACACGGTCAAGCACCTCCCCGAGCGAACCCTAAGGCGATTGGTTGCTACACTCGCACTTGGCAAAACACCATTTCAACGCCACTTACACAACGGCATTAGTCCTTGCCAGTGTAGTCAAAAGCACCTCCCAGTGACATGGCCTAGCTAAGGAATTTACAAATTTGACGGCAACGTCACAAGAAGGAATGGTCTTCAAGTTCAAGGATAATAAATTGGTTTCAAGATGGGCAAGCAAGAAGTCCTTCAAATTTTGTTGACCAAATTTGAACTCAACTCCCAAAGTCCTGTCATGGAATTTTGTAGCCGCTGCAAGCTGTGGAGAGAGGCATACAACCTCCTCTAGGATCCTAGCTAAGCATCTAGCTCGCCAACCAGTCTTTCAGATAAAGCAAGCTTCCTCTTCGCCAACTCAGCGACAGCATTGAGTTAGAGGAACCGCCTATCTTTCCACTTTTGCTCCTTCATAATCTTCTCATATTGGGCTTGCGCCTAGTCCATCTCGCCACAGGCACTATCGAAATCTAATTGAAGTTTCCAGCAAGACTCCTCTGCTCGAACTGCTAGGCTGGCATATTCATTGCAATGCTTCTACGCCTCCTCCAATTCTTTCCCCAGTTGACTGCACCAATCATGTGTCCTGTCCCTTTCCTCTTCCAAAACATTTGCCTCAAAGTAACATCACATCACTTCCTCTTGGGATATCATCAGGTCTTAACGAGGGTTGGCAACTTCGCCCCACAGAACGAAAATTCATTGCTAATAAAGAAGGATGCAGGTCCATCTACCTGTTAGGAACAACAAGGTGGAGAAACTGCTGGAGGGTGAGGCAAAGAGGCCATGCTTGTCAAGATCGCGACTGTTCTGCTCGATCTCACCGAAACTGGGAACATAAATAAGATCTCGTGTAATGGCCCGCTAGAAATTCAATAGTGTAATTTCTATAGACTTTAGAAACCTTGTGCAAATCCTATAAATTTTCACAAATCGACCAATCGCACAGATTTTAGTCTGTCAACATAGTCAGTATTATCATTCACTTATGTGACAGAATTACGATTTTAATTGTTTGAGGTAATTAGAAATATCAGAATATGTTATGGTCTGCGCCACTAGACTCGGCTGATTATTTAGGATTTTATGGTGCAATAACCCCTTTTCATAATTTCAGACGAAATGCCTGTTCAAAACTGTGAAATTACTTTTAGGGGCACTTCGGAGTTGAGTTTTGGTAAACGATTTTCACTATAGGTTAATATGAATATTTAGAATTTTTCAATACTAAGTTTATTATGAATTTTTTGGAATGAATAGTAATCTCAATAAGCGTATTAAGTGCAGTGTTTTCAAAATCACAGTGTGGAATGTCCAAATTAGGTTAAAGAAGTTTTATTTGGACACTTACCAAGATCTTAACCACACATAGTGAATAGTATTAAACACTTGGCACAAAGAGAAACCATTAGATGGATTTGTGAAGGAAATCAAGATGTGAGATCATGTCACCTAAGTAAAACTTTTTTTCATCTGATCAACCAAATTGAACTAGATCAAAGAGGGTTTCAGCCCTAGTGAAATCCTAAATGGTTGGAATCCAATTGAAACCCCAAAATTTTGGTTGAAACCGAAACACTAAACAGTTTTCCCAAACCCTAAAGTTGGCCTTTAAACCCTTTTTGATCCAATTTCTAGCATTGTATTTAACCACTTGATTAAATCATTTCTATATGCTATTAATTTCTTAAATTCTAGTTATGACATCATTATCCAACCTTTTAAACCTTGGAAATTTGATTGGGTCAAGAAAAATTAGATTTGGACTTGATAGCATCTTAAACCCTAACCAAATCCCCTTTAAATTCCAAATTGAAGTTCACTTGGTTGAGGCCCACCAAAACCCACGAATTTGGACACCTTGGCAAAGCTTCTTGAAGAAGTTTCCTCCCCCATATGGTAGATCATCCACTGCCCTTGGCTGCACCCAATAGTGCCTTAATGTGAGGGAGAAACCTACCTCATCAACCTCCATACCTCATAGCTTCTGCAGGCAATCCCCTCCCCTCACTATTCTCCACTTTATGTCACATAGCCACCTCAAATCAAGGTTTATTCAAGCCCATATCTTCCCCCCTAGAAGTATAGAGTCGTGCAAGTCTGCAAGATACACTTATTTCCCTTAAATCACTTCTTCACCCCGTTCTTAGAGAGAAACCCAAAAGAGCTATCTCGGGCAGATTTCTGGGTCTTTTTACGTGGAGATTTTCAACCCTTTTTAAGTATTTTCACATTATGAATCCTCCTAAAAGTTATTTTTCTTTGAGTATAGTTTTCGTAGATATATTATTTGTATCATTCCAGGGTCATTTAGTCATTCAAAAGTATTTTTAACTATTGAAAGGTCATTCTGGGCGTGAAACTGAAGAGTATGTTATGTTTTGGAGTTTTTGACCAAGCTAATGGACATATCTTGATCTGAAAGTTTTATGGAATATTGTTAGCATATGCTTATGAGTTTAAATTTAGGTTTTGTTGCATGAATAAAGTTTTTTTATGATAGATTTTCTTAGATCTAGAAACTTGAAAACTAGAAGTGAAAAAATAGTTTTTTATTTGGAGAAAGTTTGAATATTTCGTGGTTTGATCTTACTCTAAAGGATTTGATATTTTTATATGATAATCGTAAGTCTCTTATTTTCATGTTAGGATGTTATTTTGAAGATATTTGGTATTAGTTTCAAAAATATGATTTTTCTATGCAAGAGGGTTTTGGTTAGGCCTAAGATTTGATGTTTTTGGATTAGATCCATATTTTATTGATTTTTAGCAATGTGATTTTAAGTTTGATGGTTAGATATTCTTTAGGACATATTTGTAAACCATGTGATGCTTTATTTTGAAGATCTCACCTTCTTAAGCCATTGATCAAGAGATTTATCAAAGCTAATTGAGAAAAAATTTTATGTTTTTGGACTAAGTGTAAAACCAAAAACTCCAAGTGTTATTTTGTGATTTTGGTGACTTTATTTTGATGATTTAAAGCATGGTTGATCTTAGGATGATGTTATAAATATGTTAGAAGTTTTTTATTTTTTCGGAATTCTTAGAGATGTTTTGATTTAGGGTCAAAACTTGTGATTCAAGTGTTTAGATCTTTTTACAAAAAATTTGGTGTTGATTATTAGCTTTTTCTAAATGGATGTTTTAAGTATGGTTTTAACCTTAGGATATGAAGATGTTTGTTGCAAAATTTTGGTTTAAGCATGAGTTTTGAAGTTGGAAGGAATTGCAACAAAAATCAAGAGAAATGGCCTACGGATGTTTCGGCCATAGTGTGTTTTCCTTAGTTGTGATTTGTTTTAAATTTTTAAGAGTTGATACTTGAGTTTAGGACAAAATTTATATGAGGAATGTAAATTTTGAAAATTTTTGGAGTTAGGATGTAAAATCCTTAAGTTAGGAGTAAAATGGTCATTTTCCCACATGTAGAGAGTAATTTTACTCTCAGTTGTCTCTTTTACACATTTCTAATTGTTAGTAATTAAATTTCTAACTTTTAAAATACCCTCTTACAGTTCTTTGTATTTCGTGATTTATTCTAGTAGAATGCGATAATCGAGGTAAGTTAGCTTCTAACTTACTATCAGTTTACTGTGTATGTATGATGGGTAAGAGAACTACAATTTATATATGTATGTTACCATATATACCATGTCATGCCACGTCATTACATGTTTATCTGTTATGCATGATTTATTCCGTCATGAATATTTATCTGTTGCACAATCTATTCTATCATGTATTGCTATATGTTATAAGTATGTCAAGTTAAGTATGATATCTATTATATGTATGTTAAGTCATGTAATATTCACTGTTGCAAGTATGTCATGTTAAATATGTTGTTTATTACATGTTATACCATGTTACGAAATGTTTCTATCTCAAGTAAGTTATGTCTTTCGAGTTACGTTCAGGTCAGTTATGTCTAGGATACTCGTGATATAATCATTATGATTGTCCGAGTATCTTCATTTGTAATTCACACGATGTACTTTTGGTGAAATCATTTTGATTGTCGGAATGCAATTCAAATTCAATTATGCAGATACTCCTAGCGTAATCATTCTGATTATTGGGGTATCTTATTTAAAATACTCGTGATGTAATCATTCTGATTGTCAGATTATTACTAGGTACTCCTGGTGTAATCATTCTGATTGCTAGGATACGTGTTTTAAAATACTCGTGATGTAATCATTCTGATTGTCAGAGCATTACTAGATACTCCTTGTGTAATCATTCTAATTGTTAGGGTACGTGATTTAAAATACTCATGATGAAATTATTTTGATTATCTGAGTATCTCTAAGGGAATATGTTGGGTGGAATCCTTATGATTGTTCACTATTTCTAACGAAACGACTGGCGGAATCATTTTGATTGTCAGAATTTTAGTCCAAGTTCATATTAAGTAAAAAAGCAAGATTTCAAGTTTATGTTAAGTCAAGTTTCAAATCAAGTGCATATTAAGTCAAGTTTCAGATCAAATTCACATTATGTTATGTTATGTTCACGTTCACGTTAAGTTTCAAGTTCATGTTCATATTATGCTATGTTCACATTTATGTTATGTTCAAACTCACGTTCATATTATGTTATGTTTATATTCACGTTAAGTTTCAAGTTCATGTTCATATTATGCTATGTTCACGTTTATGTTATGATCAAATTCATGTTCATGTCATGTTATGTTCACGTAAATATTATGTTCAAGTTCAAGTTCATGTTATATTATGTTCACGTTCACATTATATCTCAAATTCATGTTTATGTCATGATATGCTCAGGTTTATGTTAAGTTCATGTTCATGTTTATGTTATGTATGTTCATGTTCATGTTATGTTTCAAGTCCATGTTATATTTCAAGTTCACGTTCATGTTATGTTGCTAGTCCATGTTATGTTTTAAGTTTAAGTTCATGTCATGTCAAGTAAAATTCAGTTTACATTTCAGTTTAGGTTATGTCATGCTATATGTCAAGTTATGCTATGTTTACTTACGATTTTAATTATGCATTCATACTTTTACTGCCATGCATGCATCATTAACCTGTGTGGGAGTTTTTTATTAACTTACTGAGATTTGTAATCAAATCTCATTGTGGTAGTCTCAACAACCGGGCTAGTGGGCACCTAAGGGCCATGGATAGTATGGGCCTATGTCCATGGCCATTCACCCTCCGAGTATCAAGGCCCATACACAAAGAGGAAGCAAGAAGTGACACATGCGCATGAGGATTAAAGGCAAAAAGGAGGCCAGTGTGGAGACACCCAGCCCTCAAGCCAAAACGTGATCAAAAGGCCCAAGACACCAAAAAGAGGTCCATTATATTACAAAAGCCCAGAAGGCAGATCCAGTGGCCGTAATGAGATAAGTAAGAAGAGTCTAAGAGAAGATGTGCCTCTCACCATCTTTTACGGAAGGATAACGACACCGAGAAGTAACATGATTGTTCAAAATATCAAGTAATGATCTGCACCGATAAATCCTAGATAAGATAAGTACCGCAAGCAGGTCTATATATACCAGGTAATCTTTGATAATTGGAAAGATAATTTGACTGTTGTTTCCTTGCATTGACTTAAGCATCAGAGTGTTTTCAGGTGAAGCCTCATTAGCCTCCTTGACGATTTTTGGTGAACGGTTGCAAATTGGCCTGTGAGACACTTCCTTCACAAATCCCACAACACAATGGACGTTTGACCAAAATTTCATTTATCCCTTGTTCGTACGAAGCTCAGCGACCGCCCTCTCTGGCCCAAGATGAGCCTACTTATCGATCCCTTGTTCTTGCATTCTATTTTCTCTATTTTCTTTCGGTTATTTCTTTTTATCATGAATTTTTTAATTCCTTTCTGTTAAACTTTGCACGTAGGGAATCCATTTCACTGAAGAAAATGGTCCCCAGGATTTTTTCTGTGCGTAAATCAAATTAAAATCCTTTCTCTACTTGAACTTTATCCACTTCAGTACATGGAGATGTGATCCAATGTTGTTGGGATTACATTTTTCTTTTACACCCTCTACTGAATTTGTTTTAGAATCGAGAAATACTTCGCGTAGAGTCAACGTAGGAATCATACAAAAAGTGATTTTGCACGCTGATGTGTGAATCAAATATTTTCTTTGAAATTGAGTTTTTTAATTAACTTTTGGTTACGTTAAGACATACCTCTAGGCACATATCCATTCTGTTACGTGTTTCTACTTCAATTTTATCATTTCTGGTTTCCTCCCCCCCCTCCCTCCCCCCCCCCCCCCCCCCCCACTATTAAATCAAGAACAGGGAATGAAAAGAAAAGGATTTAAACGATCTGTGGTCTATGCCCGTTTCTTTGCAACAAAGTGGTTCTTAGGATGAACTAAAGTTTGTAACCTCAATTTTACATTAATTCCTATCCTCAAGTAATTCAATTTCCTGCTGTTCAAGGCAGCTGAAGACAATTACTATCATGAAAAAACAAAAAAACAAAATGAGAAAGAGAGAGAGAGAGAGAGAGAGAGAGAGAGTAATAAATTTTAAGAAAATGACTATTGCTATGACATAACTGGAGTCAAGAAAAACATGGTATAAGAAATTGAACATATCTGAAGTCAAGAAAACCCATTATATTTCTTAGAACACGAACCAAAGCAAAATATCGAAGTTTTAGAATACTATAAAGTTTCACAGACCAAGAATTTTTATTGGGCAATTTAATGAGATAATGATCAGTCCCTCAAACGAGATTGATGTTATAGAATAATAAGAGCAGATAAAAGATTACTGACCCGCCAGTTTATTGGTAAGCGCCAAGACAATGCTGCAGAGCTGGCTGAATGTGGTACTCAAGCTAAGTATGGGAGAGGCTTTGCCCATTTCCTTCAAACCTTCCTCACATGAATCAGAATTGCTCATTGCAGCTGACACCCATGTTAATACATCACTATACGTTTTAGAGTTTAAGGACGTGAGGGAGTTCTGGAGTCGCTCACTTATATCTTGATAGTTCTCATTGCAATCTTTAAAAGTGGATTTATCTTTCTCTTTGGAGAGCTGGCCCTGAATTTGCTTAGCCTGGGATGATGTATGCTGCAGTGCAACTTTGGCTAGCACGCCAATATTAGTAGCCCCACGGCTCTCAGAGTCAGATTGAAGGGTTTTTTTGCACAGATCCTTGTAAAAAGTACCATCACAAGCTGAGGTTATAAGATCAGCTTTTTGCGCTTCTGCAACGTTTCTGAATTGATAAATTGCGCAGAGAGTGCAAAGCACACAAAAGAAGAACTTCAAACTCGGCTTCATGTTTTCAAGATGAAAGATTAATGGAGAAAATGAAGAAAACAATTGGAATGCTATCAACTTTTTTATCTTATATTCATTTCACAACTATTGTGAAAGCATGTCTATATATAGAGAGAGAGTGAGAGAGGGGTACGTAGACAAATATGCCCAAGAAAGGCGTATGACCGCTCTGTGTCTATTTTAAGAGGTCTCTTCGGGATTTGTTAGGACAGGCATGCATGAGTCGGTTTCATTTTTAATTAGGAGCTTATTTCGTTTGATCTGTGCATTAAGATAGGGGAGATTTGTTTCCTGATTTGTTTATTTACGATATATAGGGGATTTTGTTTTTGGATTTTTGCTTTTTAAACCTCAATTATTGCTTTTAATTGATAGGGGATTTTGCTGCATTCACATATTATTTATATATCTTGAAAACTTTGAATACAATGGGATAGATAAAAATAAATAAATTAATATGTAAATGTGCTTTTAATTGGTGTATGGCCAAAAGAATAAAAATAAAAAATAAAAAAATAAATAATATATATAAAAAAATAAAAAATAAATAAAAAAAGAAGCCAAAACATTAATAAATACATTTTTATGCTAACTCATATGCAAGCTTCCACATGCATCGATATTGAGTGCCCTTACAAATTGAATTTCTCAATAAATAAATAAATAAACTATTTGAATTACAAAATGATAAATACTATCTATTGTTAGAAGGTTGAATTTGAAAGTAGTTATTGTTATTTATAGAAACTCACCTGTTGAAAAATTAACCTAAAAATTCAAAACGAATTTATTTAACCCATTGATACCCATGTTTTTCTAGAGACTAACTCACGTTGGTTTTTTCAACAAGCTACTATCTAGAGGTTGATTTTCTTAGATGTTGAAGTTCATTTTTATTTTTATTTTTATTTTTTTTGTGTTGGGGGTGGGGGGAACTAGATTCGTAAGATTATAAAGTATAAGAGCAAGGGGTGAGAAATCTCAACAAACATTATAATACAGAAATAAAAATAAATCGGGAAATGGAATTGTTATAAAAAGGGGGGGGGGAATGGAATATAATAATTCCAGTCGTATAATTCCTCGACTCTTCGTTGAAAAAGAGTCAGCATGAAACCATCAGAGACCATCAGCACTAAGATGTCCACTACATCTTTCGATATCTGGAGAGGTCATCGACAATCTCCTCATCCTCCCTCTTGTCTTGTATTGTTGGATAATGGAGCATACAAAAATAATTTACTAAAAAGAAAAGCATGAAACCCTAGGGAACACAAAAATTTGTAGCTGCGAGACATGGTGGTGCGTGGAGGGAATATCAAAGACCCCCCCCCCCCAATATACATTTTTAGACAAACTAGTGTAGAAAAGAGACGTCTAAAGTAACAAGCATTAAAAGATCATGTCCATAGCCCACGTCAATGTAAGAAAAACAAATAAAACCGCCATGCCACATCTACATGACAACAGTGTTGCGTCTCTAGCTTGTCCAAAATCACACAAGACGATATTTAAGTAATTCAGCAAATTGCTTACGTCCACTAGAGCCAAAATTCACTGAGTTTGTATGATATTACAAACACTCAACAATTTCTCTCTCACGTCCACTATCTCTCTATTTTGCCCACATCTCTTACATATCAGAACTCTCCTATTTATAGGAGAAGTTCCACTAAACATGTTACTAACTATCAGTCGTAATTAAGGGCTAATAGTGAGCTGAGCTGCTATAGTTGAAAACTTCAACATAGGACGATGGATGGTGCTATACGACGGTGCATGTGCATAGAAGCTGTTTAGTTACTACATTCACACTTAGGTGGTTTGTCCAACAATCACCCCCTCCACTCAAGTGTGTCATATTAGGCTGCTTACAAACTGATTCATTCTTCAAATGAATGTACCTCCTTCTTTGACATTAGAGACTTCCGCTATCAAATACGTTCTAAGGCTCCACTGCACCCGAGGTACTAGCAGTGTACAATATTGATCAAGTCCAAACAGTGTTGGAACTTGATCCTTGTGACGACTTTCGTCAATATATCTGCTGGATTATCTTCAGTGCCAATCTTCTAAAATCTGATGTCCTCTTCTTCTAATATTTCACATATAAAGTGAAATCGAACATCTATGTGTTTTGTTCGAGAGTGATACACTTGATTCTTGGCCAAATGAATTGCACTTTGACTGTCACAGTAAACAATAACCTCTTGCTGCTTAAAGCCCCAGTCTGTTACCAGTCCCTATAACCAAATGGCTTCTTTCACAGCTTCTGTTACAGCCATGTATTCAGCCTCCGTGGATGATAGTGCAATTGTAGACTGCAAATTTGTTCGCCAAGTAAGTGGTCCTCTAGCCATAGTGAACACATATCCCGTTGTTGATCGGCGTTTGTTAAGATCACCTGCATAGTCTGAGTCAACATCAGGAGGCTTCCACTTGATATCGTTCCTCCTTTTGGTATTGGACCCCCTTATCTGATACAACTTAGTTCTAAATGCTTGAAAACTCCTTAGACTGGATATGGCACTAGTGATAACTCTGCTTGGACTATCAAATTTGCCTTAAAAAACCCTTCCATTTCTTCTGGTCCATAATCATCTCAAGATCATGGCACCCTCTTCTACTCTGCTCTTCTGCAATCTTGTCTGCATATCAGACCAGACATGAAAGAAATCATTCTCTTCACAGATCCACTTCTGAAGACCACACGTACTTTCTGCCCACACATCACTTGCAGTTGGACAAGACCACGGCACATGACATACTGTTTCTTCATTCATACAACAAATTTGACATATAGCATCTTCACGGACTTTCCTCTGGACTAAATTATAATTTGTTGGCAAGATGTTATTTAAAGCCTTCCATACAAACTGTTTAGTAAGATTAGCAACATTTAGTCTCCATATTCCTTCCCAAAACTTGTTTCTGAGACTGTCTATTTGAACATTCACAAAGACCAGCTTTTTCAATGTCAGTGCCCAAGTCATATGCATTTCTCACAAAAAACCTGCCATCCTTAGTAAAACCCCACAAGATTTTATCATCCTCACCATACCAGCTTATTGGTATACTACAGATCTGAGCAACTTTATCTTTACTAAAAACTTCACCTATCAACCTCTCATTCCAGCAATGAATATCCTCTAGCAACCAAAGTTTCAACCTTTATTGAGTTAAAACAATCCAGCCATCCTCTATTTGCTAATCCTCTATCCAGTCTTTCTACTGTAAATGTTGCATCTTTATGTCTATTGCACCATATAAACTTTGAGTCAGACCATCCCAAATCAAACAGGTCCCCTTTCTCTTAAACTTGTCTAAACTTGTTCATTTGAGCTACACTTCTCACATATCGTCCTCTCTTTTCATCTTGTGTTAAAATTTCATTAAAGTCCCCACAAACAAACCAAGGCATATTATTTAAGGGTTTTAAGGACCCCCGAATGGTAGATCTTGTTACAGGACCCGAAGGAGAATCAGAATCTAACCAACTGAACACAGTTGACTAAGCTACAGTGCGACATCGATGATGGCATAGTATTTAACTTAGGTTACTACTTGTACTTATAGAGTTATATCTCCAGTACTCTTTTGATCACAATAATTTTGGACTAGTGTTGTGATCATGGCTATTTAGTATGCCTTTATGTATGAAATATGTTTCAAGCATTTGAGATATTTTTAGTTTGGTGCATAGTATTGCTAAATAAATAAAAAAAATTATCCGCTGCAAATATAGCATAATGCTAGATGCATGTTAGGAACATTGCATCTTATATGTCATGAATGGGGGCAGGTAACCTTGTGTTGCATGTCCCAACGCTTCAGATGTTCGTTCGATCCTAAGCGAAATCTAGAGACGTTACATCTCACTTGTGTTAGGAAGCAGCTTGCCGAGAACCTCAAAGGGCATGCCGCATTAAATGCACCGATGCACCCACTCAAAAAGGCAAGTTCAAGATAGGCAGGAGGGGCCTTGAGGCCCAGAGGGGTTACGGGGTTACCGCATTAAATGAGACAACATGCTCCCTTAAAAAAGTGCGACTACCAAATTACTGAAAGTAGTAAGTAAGACTCCCGTAGAAAGCGAAATACAATAGAAATCGATGAAGATCTAAAGGTACACTCATACTTTTTCCATTGAATGATCAAGGAAAATATCTTTTGTGACAACTGACTTAGGCATCGTAAACAACCCTGGCTAAGGAGGTCGAGCTCATCTTTTAATCTGATTTCCTATACAAGCAAGATCATCCAAAACCATGCAGACAGGATTCCTAGTATGCAAAACACATTCTTAACAACAATATTTCTTGCGATTTACATTAATCTCTTTGGTGACATTTAAATCTTAAAAATAAAAAGAATTTAAGAAAAACCCAAACCAGACTTAAAAGAACTGAGACAATTAATTTGATCACAGACCGTTGGATTTGTTTCTTCGGTCAAAACTGAAGTAGTTTTGTTAAAATATCATCTGATTGTATAAAATAGGGAAAACAAACTTGAAATGGAATTCATTGAAGAATATTTTTGTGGATGAGGGAGGAAGATCTCAGAAAACGTGTCAATGCATTTAATACAGAGTAAAGAAATAGAAATGCATGGACGTGAAGATCTTCATTGCCCACAAAAATTCACACGGATGGCGAGAAATCTTATAGAAATCATTTTATATATTTCCATCTGTCTCACTTTAGCTCATAAAAACTCGAGGAGATCTAAATCCAAAATACATAAGTCAGAAAAATGGCTTCTTAAGCCAATCGCCGTTCTTATGTCTCTTAACCAAGCTCGCAATCAAAATAGTCAATTTCTTTATTTTCCTGTCATTTTACTTTATTTTCCATCCATCCAAACGTTGAATTTTGAGAATTTTTTTTTCTCGTAAAAAAATAAAATAAATTGATGGCACGTTAGATGGTAAAACATTTTTTTATTATAAAATAAATACAACACATTTCATCGTTCTCTTGGATTGTTCGGTACAAAACAAGCAAGTAAATATTACTTCTTTTGAAGTAAAGTTCAATTGCTATTATTTTATTCCAGCACTTCCCATATTTGTACTTTCTGGGTAAAGAGTTATGTCCCGTTCAGATGAGCTGAATTGTTTAATTGAATTCTTTATAAATAATAGTGAATTAAGATAGTGAAATGAATTTTGTAAGGTTCATTTAAGATGAATTTAAATGTGTTTGAATGTTAATATGAGTTTAGATTTATTTATGAAAAGTTAAAAAATATTATAGATATTGCGTGTAAATAGGTGTTGAGTTGAAAAAAATTATAAGTCTCACATATAAAAAGATTTTAAATCGAGATGAATTTAATGATTTGATAATAGGATGAATCTTAGATTCAGATTAAAATGAGTTCCAAATGTCGCTTGAAGAAAAATCCCCTCATAATCTCAGGGGTTTGAATTGCCAGACATGTTGCACGAGCATGACGGATGAACTGCACGTGCTAAATGACGAGTCATAACAAATGGCTTATACCTTAACAAAAGAAACGGTTGATGTATTGCAAATTTGGTCCGGAGTTTTCCAGAACATTGATACAAGAATCTGACTGTACTTCAACAAAGAGCTATCAGTTGAAGTAAATGATGTGCATTTAAAATCTTTTCATCTTGGGCAGTGATGATTCCTACCGCCAAGTCACTGCCAATCTTGTTGGACCAACCAGTGATTTCATATTTCCAAAACCACCGGATGAAGTAAATTAAATTTAAGGATGTGCTTTCATAAGGTATAGAATAGGACATGTTGAGTCTGACCTAAATGATGTCAGAATCTCACCAGAAAGCTGGGAGTCACCAACCTTATTCTATAGAAATTACATGTGAGAAAGAACCTACCAGTTTTATTTGTTTATGCCTGAATTGCAAGGAGCGTGATGTTCCTACTGTAAAATACAGTTGAACCAATAAACAAACCAAAAGGTTGCTGGCCTTACCCATTGATCCTACTGACTTGATTTTGAAGTGAATCCATGATATAGAAAGAAGAAAAAAAATCAGGTTGTTGATCTGACTGACCTATCTGGCTCTTGCAATATTTCAATCTTTTTTGGGCTTTTACTTTAGTCTTTGGGTAGGTGGGTCGGTGAATGGGTGGGGGTGAATAAAATCTGTAATATCATACCAAACTTGATATTGCAAAAGAAGGATTGAATTATTTTTTCAAGAAATAATCTTAGTTTTTTTTTTTCCCATTTTTTCTGTACCCCAAAAAACAGGGGAGTTATGACAAAATGAGCACTGATATAATGCTCAGATGCAAATTCAACTGAAGTAGATTATATATACATTAGGAGTAGCCTTAGACTGCATGCTGCTGCTGCTGTTCATCTTCTTCAATGTCTCCATCCAGATTTGAGTTGTCATCATCAGAATCCTGCAAATATTCAAGTTTTACACAAAATTCAGATCAAATTCTTTGTGAATTCAATTAATTTGTGGAAATAAAAACTTTGGGCTATGCCTATTGTTGTTGATAAAATTTTCTTGTTTACTCATCCAAGGAAAAAAAAAAAAAAAAAAGGAACTAACCTCGTATTGTTTACGGATGCTATTTTGAATTGCTGTAATTGTTCTCATCAATATCAACATAGGAAGGATAATTCCACTAGCCCTTAAAATGAGTACCTGGAAATTACAATAATAAAACCTAATCAAATGATTCAGAAGTAAGGACTCCAGATGGTCCTGCCTATGTTTCAGGGGCCAAAGCAGCTACAAAGACATAATGAGCTACTTACAGTAAGAAGTGTGAAGGGGTAATCTTCTGCTCCACCACTAAGCACAGCAAACAAATGTCTCACAAGCAGGATTACTGTAAACTGCAAATCCAATGAACAAATAATCATACTTAACACTGTAATTAACTTCATGAGTGCTAACTACAAATGTAGTTTATAACCCACTGGTGGGCTTGTGGCCCCAAAGTAGGCTGCCAACCGTCAACATTAATTTATTCTTGAACAGTTTGAATACTCACATAAAATGGGGAAAAAAGGGAAAATCTATGCATTTTCCCAAGCTCAATTCTTCATTTGTTTGTGGATAAAGATCCCAAAATTTTTTAATACCATAAAAACCCATCTTTAAAATATTTTCTTGAAAACTTTATAAAAATATTTTTCATAAAAGCCTTGAAAACCAAATTAACTTACAGTCAGGGCCAATGATCGACAGCAAGATGCGCTTCTATCTGCAGCAGAAGTGCACTGCGAGTACTCACTTGCAGTCGCCAATCTTGGATTCGTCACCTCTTGCTCTCTTCTTGGAATTTGTAGGCTATCTCTGTTAACAGAATAATTTCAATTGGTCTCAGCAAACACAAGCATATACAGCCTGCAAACTTCGTATTGGTATAGCCATCTCCATGCCCCTTGAAGCATAGTAATAAGTATTAATCTTAGCTCTCATTATTTGTTTATTTTCTCTTTTAGTTTGAAAAAATAATATCAATACAACTATTATGCAACTTTTTTTACAACTATCTAATATAGTACTAATTTTTTTAAAAATAATGAATTTTTTACTTTGGTGGATTTCAATTTAAAAAATAATCATATTTTAGTAGAGAATTGGGTAAAAAATCAGTAATAGTTATGTCCATATCATTTCTTTTCAAGTGAATACATATTTCTCTTTTAGTTTGAAAAAATAATATAAATACAACTATTATGCAACTTTTTTTACAACTATCTAATATAGTACTAATTTTTAAAAAAATAATGAATTTTTTACTTTGGTGGATTTCAATTTAAAAAATAATCATATTTTAGTAGAGAATTGGGTAAAAAATCAGTAATAGTTATGTCCATATCATTTCTTTTCAAGTGAATACATATATCAACCACTTAACAATCAAATAAAACTTACCACATCAAGTGTAAATCACTTTAAATGTACCATAGCAATGATCAAATTTAATACAAAAAACCATATTTTTTTTTTCTTTTTATATCATAATGTTGTATGGCATGTTTTAGGGGTTACTTCAAGAACAAACTACATTAATAAAGGTAAATGGGCGCTGAGAATTGCATGTATTTAAGTGAGTCAAACCTAGCAAGTAGAAGGACTTATTCCAGATTGCTTGATAATTAATACCAATATGTTGGAAAAAGTACCTAATGGTGACTGTTGCATCCATCAACTGAGACTTCTTTGAAGGTGCAGTGTATCCTGGTTTATATTCCTGCAGAAATTCAGACTTCATTCTCATTAATGACATCGAAGTATTTTTCTCTTGATCAAATAAACCCGTGCATATTGACGTTAAAACCAATATAACATTCCAAATTCCAATCATATATCGTAAAGGGAAGAGAAAAAGAGACTTTAAAAATGTGGAAAATGGCGAAAGACCAAACTTGAGACAGACACCCAGAATCTAAAACAAACAGAAGGAAGATGCAAACAAGTTGTAGCATCCGAAACTCAAGAAAGACTTATTCCTGAATTCAATCACAAGAACAAAATACAAAAACACAGCCGAATGGTTTTATTTCCCACCCAAAGAAAAATCCATAACAAAAGAAAGTCAAAAAAAATTCTTAAAACCCCCTCACAGCAAACTCCAGAAAAGAAACCAAAAGGCAAATCATCCGACTAAGAGAAATTCAAACCTGGAGACATATTTCACAGGTTATGTTCCCCTTCTCGTTGCACCACCTCTGAATGCAATCTCTGTGTGCAAACTAAAAATAAAAAAGAAAAAAATATATATTTTTAGTGGAAAACAAGATTAAAAAGCATAAACAGAGCACACCCACATCAACAAAACAAGCTCTCTTTCTTTACCTTAACAGTTCCTGAACAGGAACATGGAGCTTCCAAGCTCTTACAGCTCTCTACTTCTTCTTCATGGCAAATTCTACAGTATGAAATTGCATACTTTGATTTCAGATCATCCACAAATAACACAACTTCTCCCATTTTTCTGTTTTCAACCTTTCACAGCCTTCTTTCTTTCTCTCTCTTATTTCAAAAAATCTTTATTTCTCCGTGTCTCCGTTTCTCTGTTTCTCTCTTCATGTCTCCCTCTCTCTCTCTCTCTCTCTCCAGTCTGCACTTTAAGTAAAAGAAAGGGAACCTGGAGTTACGAAGTTGCCCTTACAAATTTTCAAATTGATATGGATATTCACTGGGGTTTTTATTTGGACCGGCGTGGACGTGTCGGGAAAAGATACGCTCCGAAGAAAATTGGGCCATCAAGTAATTAATATGGACTTGACTCACTTTAGACTCGTGTGGTAATAATTAATTTCAAAATAATTATAAATATAGTAAATATTGTGTATTTTAATTATTAAAAAATAATTTTTCTTTTCTAAGTCCAGATTTATTCAAGTTTTTTAAAACTGTAAATATAAATTTTTTTATTTTAATTAAAAATATAAATTTTGTTATATAATTATTTATCATTATTTTAAGAAAAATTCTCATTTTTTTTTCTTAATTTATTCTACTTGAGACTCGTGAGTTATATTCAAAAATTATTTTTTCTAAGAAATAACTAATGGATTGTAAAATTCGTTGTATTTGGCTTGAAAAAATGTTATCACACACTATATTGCTATATATGTGCATTGATTTACATATATACATATATATTTTCAATTCCTAATCATTGTTTATCCTAAGGTGAACTTGTATTCATATAAATAATATGGTATTTCATAGTTGTCTTTGCTTCTTGATCAAGGTGAGTTTTTATGGTCGAGTCTAATTTTTAATAAAGGGTTTATATGCAGCTTATGTATTTGAGACTTATATATATTATTTATCTTTTTATGAATATCTTCTCATATTTCTCTCTCATTTAAGAAAATTTTTACAAATTATTAAAGATAAATGGTATGTACATTCTTAGAGGTCGCTTCACATACTCATTTAAAAGATGAGATCCACGTTTAAAAAGTATATTTTATATTAATTGGCTTCACTTTTTTCAAACAGATAACGTATGACTTATCAACTTAAAATTATATGTAACATTTTTCGTTATTGAATAGATTATTTTTGTTTTCTATCAAAAGATGTATCTCCACACATGATAGTGACCTCGAACATGATTATTTTTGTTATAGTTCTCAAGAAAATATGGCACAAGGTAAAACGAATCACTATTCATAATATAATACATATCACTCTCAATGTATTTTAATTAACCAAATATATTTAAATAACCAATCACGATCATTTATAATTTAAAAAGCCCACGCCTAATAAATTATTTATTTGTGTACATTTCGAGGACAGAGGGACAATTTTGTCTTTAAACACGGGAGACTATTATCACATTTCAAGAAAGAAATGAAAAGAAAATGGCATTATTTAATCATTATATATATAGCCTTCCTTTCCCTAGAAGGGTTTGAATATGGACCCTTGGATCTCCCCACCAACGGTGCTGATCATTTGAACCCAAAATTTGAAATTTATGGGCCCCATTTTTTGACTGTTGACGATGTTGTTTTTTTAATATTTTTTTGGGTATAATTTAAATTTAATTTTTTTTTTAAATTATTAATTTTGAAGGAGGGGGGGTGGAAATGGGCTAGCAGTAGCTTGCTGACATTGGTGCTTATCCTTCTGAGTCTGGTCCTGATCGTATATCCATCTTAAAGGTTGGATGTATCTACTCTATTATGTGGTATCCTACCATTATGGATTGCTCACAAAAATGGCACCAAAAGTGATTGAAATTTGAACCCTTTTTTTGACCGTTTGAGCAAGTTGGTGTTGCCTGCCTGTGGGGACATTGATGTTTACACCAAGTAGGATGATCCTAGCCGTCCGTCCACTAACTCAAAACCTAGCTAGTGCTGCCCCCAAGTCCTCCTATTTGAAGTTTGTGGTTCTAAATGCATATTTTATTAGTCAATAGTTGAAGGTCTCTATCCTATATATAATTGATCCAAATAGTCATCATTATATTATAGTAAAGAGTTATGGATTTGAGTCGGTTTTGTTATTTTCAGTCACAACAACTTATAAAATATACAGTTTAATTCGTTGTTCATTTAAGTGGTAGATATATGAAAGTTTAAGATTAAAGACTCGTTTGAATATTTGAAGTATAAAATTTTGTTTATAGTGGAAAATAGTCTGTAAATAGTAGTTATAATATGTGCCATTTACAACAAGCTATATATGCTTGTTAACCGTCAAATATTCTTAGAAAAAAAAAAACTATTTATCAAAGAATATGTAGGAAATTATATCGTTAAGTCTACTGTGATCTACTAAGAATATCTCAAATGATCTGCAAATGGTAACAAGAATAGTAGTAAAGTAGTTTGAGAATATCTAATAATAATTGTATTCCTAAACAGACCTTAAAGATAGAAAAAAGAGGTTAAAGACTCGTTTGGAAACTTGTTAGATTTTAAAAATGAGAGAGATAGTTGAATAAAAATATTATAAAGTTAAAAAATTGTTTGAATATAATTTTTTAATACTATTTTTGTTTGAAATTTAAAAGAAATATATTATTTAGTTTAGAAGTTTGGGAATGTTGTATTAGATATTATATTTGGATAATGATTAGATAATAATTAGATAAATATGTTGAAAATTTTTAAATTAAAAAATATTTTCTGTTTGGATCATGTTTGGGAAGAAAATATTTAAAAATATTGAGAATACCTTATTACACAAATGAGGTATAAATCATGATGATCAAAGATACATAATAGAAGTTTACAACAAAGTTAAAGGTTTCTAAGCAAATGGGAATCCTCTTTAGCAAAATTACACTCCATGCAGTCCAATCTTGGGGAGGTTTTGAATATGATATTTTTGTTCGAATTCTGCTACATACAAATACTTTTACATGATCCTTATGCACTCTACTAACGTAATTGGTTATAACAGTTATTTTATATTAAAAAAATGACACAACCAATTATATTAATAGTGTATAATAGAGTACACAAAAGTGACTACATATAAAATTTTTGCTTTTATTCACACAAAATTGTGAAGAAATTTAAATTTGAGTTGATACTTAGCAAATATCAACAGCTTGTTTTTTTTTTTTTTGGATATATTTGGTTAAAGTCTTGTCAAGTTGAGCTTAAGCAAAGCCTATATTTCCAAGCTACCTATTGAAAGGGAACCAAATCAAAAAGACGACATTGCTTTTTTATAGTGATAGAGTGGACCATTGCATGCTTAGAAAACAAAAAAGAAAGGATAGGATTTTCTTTTCTATTATTTTTTTAAAATTAATTTTTCTTTCTACTCTATTACTTAAAGAGTCAATTTTAAGTTAATAATTTTGAAATTGAGTTTTAGTGGAAGAGATGTTTGATAAATTGGCACGTCCTACCTTTTATCTAGAAATAGATAAATGGAGTCATGGATTCTAATTTTCATGAATACATTATTTCTTTGTAGTAATAAAAGGAGGGAGGAAAATCTTAAATCTAATCCTCACCATTAACGTTATGCATGCTGCCCATGCAGTCCATGAGGATCAAGTTGATACAACGTCCCTATCAGGAGCCACATCGACCTCCCATGCACACTCAAGCGAATATTCCAAAACGCTACCATCACCTGCCAAAGTTTCCTCAACAAATCATCTACGGTAAATGTTGTCCCTCATGTAACATGCATGCCTCTCCACATAGCACCTGTTATACAATTATGTTAGCATAGAATATTCCTTCCTACACTCTGTATAAAAAAGGCACACTGCCTTACTGTAATACATAAGAAATGAATACAAGTAAATATTTCAGCATGGTATTAGAGCTATAGCAATAGCTAGGACTCACTATCCACCATGACTTCTTTTTCTTCGTTGTCTTCGTCTTCATCCTCTTCTTCTTCTTCCTCCCTCCCCTCTTCCTTACCTAATTTCTCTCATCTTATTTCAATCCAACTCACACCTAAAAATTACCTTCTATGGAAAGCTCAGGTCATTCCATACTTATGAGGGCAACGTCATTATAAATATGTTGATGGAACCTGCCCCTCTCATTCTGCAAAACTCCCCGATGGCTCCTTAAACCCTGACTATGAAGTCTGGGTCCAACATAATCAGTTGGTCATGTCTGTGTTGATATCGTCTCTTTCAGAGTCGATTATTGCTCAAGTCATTGGATGTGCTTCTACACATGACCTTTAACTTTCCCTTTAGTCCACATATGCTTCAGCATCACAAGCACAACTTATTCAGACTCAGTTTCAACTGCCACACTGAAAAAGGGCACTGACTCCATTCAAGTATATTTTAGACGTGCTAAAATATTCGTCAATACGATGGCTGCAGCTTAGCATCCTCTGCCCTCTGCAGAATTTGTACCCGATCTTCTAGCTGGCCTTGGTCCAAACTATGATCACTAGTGTCCTCAGTCACCACAAGGCTAGATCCCATTTCTATAGACAAATTAAATGGCCACCTCCTGCACATGAGGCTCGCATGCAGCATCATGCGGCCAACAAATCTCTTTTCTCACCTCCTAAAGCAAATGTTACAACTCGTGCCTCCTACAATGGTGGCCGTAATTGTGGATCTTGTGGCCGCTCTTAGAACAATCGTGGTAGACGCAATCGCTCTAATAACAATCGAAGCCGCAGTTCCTTTGGTTCTTCAGGTAACTCCTTCTCTAACTCCACTTCATCGTTTGCTGACTCTCTCCCTATTTGCCAAGTCTGCAACAGGCTCAGCCACATAGCACTTACATGCCTCAATCACTTTAACCAAGCCTACGCGGCTTTTGTCCCTCCCTCAGCCCATTGCAGCTCCTCCTCTCAGCCTTTTGATGGTGCCTGGTATCCTAATACCACAGCTACTAATCACATCACAAGTGATCTTGCAAGTTTGAACTTGCAGTCTACTGAACATAGTGGTGAAGAACACCTTCACGTTGGTGATGGCTCATATGTACCAATATCACACACTAGTTCTAAAACTTTCCCTTATTCTTTCCCTCAATTTATTTTATCAAAACTTCTCTGTGTTCCCTCTTTTAATAAGAACCTAATCTCTTTTAGACAATTTTGCTTGGACAATCATGTTTACTTTCAATTCTTCTCTGATTATTTCTATGTCAAGGAATGCACCACAGGGAGAATTCTACTTCAAGGGACCACCACTAATGGCCTATACACATTCTCAACACCATCATCTCAAGCTCATACCAGTCACCTTACCTTTGTTCCAAAGTGGCACTCAAGATTAGGCCATCCATCTCTAAAAATTGTTTGATCCATCCTCCATCAACATGGACTTCCTTTTGCTCAGTCATCTATTCCATAATTTTGTAATGCATGTGCTATGGCTAAACACCATCGCACCCCTACTCCCACAAGACTTACTAAGTCTACAACAAGTGGGGCCCTTCACCCCATATTTCAACTGAAGGTTTTCACTTTTACATAATGTTTGTAGATGACTTTTCACGCTATACATGGTTTTTTCCTTTACAAGCTAAATCCCAAGCATTGTCTACTTTTACCAAGTTTAAATCTTATGTTGAACTGCAATTCAGCACCAAAATTAAACAATTACAAACAGATTGCAATGGGGAATCCCGATCCTTTACTCAACTTTTATCGACCTTGGGTATTAGACATCACATTACATGTCCTCCTGCACATACCCAAAATGGCATCATTGAGAGGAAGCATAGTCATATTGTTGACTCTAGGTTAGCCTTATTAGCACATGCCTCCATTCCCTTAAATTTCTGGCCCTATGCGTTTCAACATGCAATCAAATTAATCAACCTGCTCCCTTCTCCCTCATTGCACCATGACTCTCTATTTCTCTTACTGCATAAATCTGAACCCGATTTTAAAAGTCTTCGAGTCTTCGGCTTGGCTTGCTGGCTCTTAACCAGGCCCTTTAATCAACATAAGTTTGATTATCGAGCCATCTAGTGTGTCTATCTGGGAGCTAGCCAAGCACGTCACGACTCAATCTGTTATCACAATCCCACCAAACACATCTACATTTCTAAAGACTTTCGGTTTAATGAGACTTTCTTCTCCTTCGCTCACTTACCTCAGCCCACCACTAATTCTGAGCCTACTCACACCTCACTTCTGCTCCCATTAATTCCTTCAGGCTCCTCAACTCCAACCCAATCAATCTTAGGCCCACCACCTCTTGTATCTTCCTCACATAGTCATTCTCATTCTCTCTCTCTCTCTCTCATGTTTAGCAACCTGCTCAATCAATTTTGACACGATCCTAGACCAGCTCAGCTCGACCACAACAGTTTACCGAAGGCACCATCAATTGGCCTCCCCCTCGTGCCCACTTATCTACCACTCTATCCATTCCTGAAAGTCCCACTTGCTTTTCAACTGCCCAGAAATATCCAAAATGGCGCAATGCAATGGCGTTTGAGTTCAATGCTCTTCTCAAAAATCAAACATGGACTCTTGTCTCACCCTCTGAAGCACCAAATGTCATCACTTGTAAATGGGTTTTTCGAACTAAACACAATGCCGATGGCACCATAGAGCATTGCAAAGCTTGTTTGGTGGCCAAATGTTTTTTTACAAAAGTCTAGTTTGGATTATGCCAAACATTTAGTCTAGTCATTAAGGTAACTGCAATTCGTCTGGTATTGTCCCTTGTCATCACCAACAGTTGGCCCATTCATCAATATGATGTTCAAAACGCATTTCTTCATGGTCCACTATCCGAAATAGTCTTCATGGCCAAACCACCTAGTTTTGCTCATCCCCAAGTTTTGAATCATGTCTGCAAACTTAGAAAAGCAATCTATGGATTTAAAAAATCCCCACGAGCATGGTATTCCTGTTTAAGCCAAAAGCTCATTGATCTTGGTTTCACCATTTCATCTGCAGACAGTTCACCATTCGTCAAACTTTCTAGCTCCACTGCTCTGTACATGCTTGTATATGTTGATGATTTGCTCGTAACAGGCTCAACCATGTCTCTTATCATTGAACTTGTTCATGCACTAAGTATTGAATTTCCAATCAAAGATCTGGGCACACTTAAATTCTTCTTGAGAATCGAAGCCAACTATATAGCAAAGAGTCTTCTTCTTACTCAAAGAAAATAAATTATGGACCTTCTGAAGCACACCAACATGACCACGGCAAAACCTATAAAGACCCCTATGGCTACATCAGAAAAATTATCTCTGCACATTGGCAATTCGTTTGAGGACCCTTCCTTGTACCGAAGCAATGCGGGTTCATTGCAGTATCTCTCTTTCCCAAGACATGCATGCTGGGTATTCAAGTGAAAGGTCTGTCAATACATGCATGCTCCTCGTGTTCCCCACTGGCAAGCAGTGAAACAAATCCTTCTGTACCTGCACACCTCTCATCTTGGCCGGTTATTTAGCAAGTCCTCTTCTACGACCATTAGTGCATATTCAGACGTCGACTGGGCTAGGTGCCCTGACGATAGACGATCTACCAGTGCCTATCTTATATACTTTGGTTCCAACTTGATTTCATGGTCATCCAAGAAGCAGACAACTATCACAAGGTCTTCTACTGAAGCTGAATTCAAAACCATAGCAATTAGCAAATGCCATAGCAGAAATTATCTGGGTGCAACATCTATGTAAGGACCTCGGCATTCCTCTTCACGCAGCACAAATATTGCCCTGTGACAACCTAGGCTCCATGTATCTCTCCTCAAATCCGGTTTTTCACTCATGAACAAAGCATGCAGAAATCGATTTTCACTTCGTCAAGAACCGGGTTCTAAATAAATCCCTGCTAGTGTCATTTATATCTGGAAAAGATCAATTGGCAGATCTCTTGACTAAGCCATTGTTCACTGTGTGCTTCCACCTTTTGTGTTCAAGTCTACACTTATGACAGCTTGACTTGAGGGGCCTTGTTAACGCTATGCATGTTGCCCATGCAACCCATGAAGATCAAGCTGATACAACATCCCCATCAGGAGCCACAGCAACCTCTCATGCACACTCAAGCAAATATTCTAAAACGTTGCCATCACTTGCCAAAGTTTCCTCAACAAATCATCTGTTGTAAATGTTGTCCCTCATGTAACGTGCATGCCTCCACTCATAGCACCTGCTATACAATTCTGTTAGCATACAATATTACTTCCGACACTCTATATAAAAAGGCACACTGCCTTACTGTAATACACACGAAATGAATAAGTAAATATTTCAACACTCATAAATATTCCGGGCATGTTGCAAACCAAAAAAAAAAAAAAAAAAACAAGGAGATGAGAGAAGTATTGTTCAACGAAAAAAAATATGAAAAATGTTTATTAATATATGATATAAATATATTTTTTTTTCATCCCTCTTGAATTATTCGAGGTATATTTATAAGAAATTCCTTCTCGAATGCTTTTCCACTATTGCGATTATTTGATAGGATACCCTATGTCAATAAAAAAAAATATTACTGTAAAATTATAGATATCATATGACAAATTTGGAAAGAGACATTTGCTCATAACAAAAAATGTTGACACGACCCCTTCATCTAATGTGTAGGTAGTGCAAGAAATAATAGAAGAAAAAAAAAGGGCAAACGAGATAAAAAAATTCATCCATTCATCCCTCCCTCAACATAATTGAGGCATTAAGCACTGTTGGGATTAACTAGTTATCAAAGGCTAAGTTAAAGTGAAATAGCAAAAGCAAACAAAAGAAAAATCAACAATCACATACAAAACACCAAAATTTAAGTGGTTCGGCTCAATGTGAACCTATGTCCGCTGACGAGATCGGTCTCAATTAATTCACTATCAATAAAGGTGGAGTACAAGAGATCAATCACAAAATCCTCAATTCTAAAGCCCTAATACACCCAATAGGCTCTAGGAATTCTCACAAGAGGACCACTTTCTATCTCTGTAAATTTTCGGCTGCTCTAAATGTCAAAAGTATGAAATAGGGAGAAAAAAGTATGTATTTATATTGAAATGGCAAGGAGCCTTTGAATACGAACATTCACTTGAGCGGAATATCTAGCGAGCCTCAAGTGAACATTAGGGCTGGTGCTTGCTTGAGCTGAGTGTTGAGCGAACTCTTAGGTTGGCATCCCGCTTGAGCTAATTGTGGAGCGGGTGTCGAGCGAACTCTCGAGTTGGCATCCTGCTCAAGTTGACTATTGAGAGGGTGTCAAGGGAACTCACAAGTTGTGTCTAGCTTGAACTAACTGTCAAGCAATTGATGAGCAAACTCACTCTCTAAAATTTCAATTGAGCAGCAAAGACACCGCTCGAGCAAACAATTTGTGGAGGCATTTTTTCAATAGGAATCAAGCCACCTCTCAACAAATCTTCACCATGGCTTGAATTTCATCAAGCCTAAACAAAAAATCTATTAAACAAAGAACTGACCACCTCCACCAAATCCCCTAAGGGAATCACAGACCTCAAACACCAATCAAGTCCAAACAGAGTTTGAACTTACACATTGGAATTGGCTTCGTCATCATATTTGATGGATTCTCAGTAGTAGAAATCTTCTGAATTTCTATCACACCCTCTATAACAATCTCCCAAAGAAAATGATACCTAACATCAATATGCTTGGAGCTCTTATGATACATTTGATTTTTTATCAAATGTATTGCACTATGGATGTCACAAAACACTAAAATTCCATCTTGTTGTAGTCCCAAATCACTAATCAGACCTTTCAAGCAAATGACTTCCTTCATAGCCTCTATTGTTGATATATATTCTGCTTCTATAATTGATAAAGCAACAGTGGATTGTAGCATTGCTTTCCAACCAAAAGCAGAACCACACAAAGTAAAAACATCCCTTGTCCAAGTACAACTTTCCAACTTTCCTATTTATGTGGATCTCCATCCAAAAAATCTTCTTTGTAGCTCCTAAATCTTTCATTTTAAACTAATTACTGAGTTGGGTTTTCAACAAGCTAACATTAGATATGCCTTCGACAGCAATAAGCATATCATCAACATAAAATAACAAATAAATGAAGCACCCATCATATAATTGCATGTGCTAAACACAACTATCATAGCTACTCCTTAAATAACTATGATCAATCATAAAAGAATCAAAACACTTATACCATTGCCTCGAAGAATGATTCAAACCATACAATAATTTCTTCAATCCGCACACATGATCTTCTTTAACTTCAACAATGAAACCCTCTGGCTGCCGCATGTAAATGGTCTCCTCAGGCTCATCATGCAAAAAAGATGTTTTAACATCAAGTTGGTGTAGCTCTAGATCATACAAAGCAATCATGGCAAGCAACAAACGGATTGAGCTATATTTCACAATTCGAGAGAAAACTTCATTGAAGTCCACACCTTCTCTCTTACTGTAGCCCTTTGTAACTAAGTGTGCTTAGTACATTACATCTTCAACACCCTAGATTCCTTCTTTTCTCTTGAAGACCCATTTGCAACCAATAATCTTCGTCTTCTTTGGCAACTTAACCAAATCTCTGGTTTGGTTCTTGCGAAGAGACTCAATTTCTTTAGTCATTGTTACACACCACTGTGCTAATTCCTTACTCTTGATTGATTCTGAATAACTGAAGTGTGATACCCCGTATTTATGTGTATTTTAATTAAATAAATCATTTTATTAATTAAGATTATGGGTTTTCTTGTTTTAAATTTCAGATGATTTACATGGTGTTATTTTAAGATTTTTAACTGTGAAATTTAATTTAAAGTGTTTTCTTGTTTTAAATATTGTTCATTATTCAAATTACTCTTTATTCTAAATTTTTTTATTGTTGGATTTTATTATTTTATTTTTTTAGTTAGTCACTGCGTTTAAATTATTTCTTTAGCTCGCTGTTTTGAAATTATTTTCGTTGGATCAGTTTTGAGACCCAGATTGAAAAGACTAGACCTTATTTCTTTCCATTTCTTTTTATTTTTCCCTTTTTTCTTTCCTTTTTTTCTTTCTCTTTTTCTCTTTTTCCTTTTTTCTTTTTCTTCCTTTTTCCTCTGCTCCTCTCGCGCGCGACACATCCCTGTCTCTCATTTTCGTTCATTTTTTCATCCGCCCAACACACCACCATGCGCCGTTCGTGGCCTCCATCGCCCCCCCCCCCCAATTCTCTTCCCTATCAGCCGGCAACCTCACCCCCTCCATTTTTATATTAATATTAGTATATTAGTATATTTTATTCTAATACAGCACCATACATTATGATTGAGCTAAGTTATTACATATTTTAATACTTTTGGAACCAATATATCTTAATTCTTTCATAACTTTATCATTGGTTTTATATGGAAAAATGAATGGATCTAAGTTGTGATTTTAATTGATTAAAAGCATGAATTTCTACCTAATTTTATCAACTGTTGATTAATGTGGAGTCTGGTCCACATCGCTCAAGCGGAGGCTTTTGGCCGCTCGAGCAAATTCAGGCAGATTCAAACGCTCGATTGCCGCTAGACAGTGAGCTCGAGCGGGTTGTAGGAAAGGAGATTGCTCGAGCGGAGGCATTTGGCCGCTCAAGCAAAGTCAGGCAGAGTTGAACGCTCGATGTTCGCTCGACACTCCGCTCAAGCGAACTCAGGCAGAGTTGAACGCTCGATGTCCGCTCGAGCGGAGACATCGTATTTTACAGATCTAGTGTTTATTATGTCGTTAGGGTATATATATGATTTTTTATATCTTATAGCCGACCTTTGGCCTGGGAAAACACTGTTTGATTACAAGCAGCACTTAGAATTTATTTTTTCTTTGATTTTCACTCAAATCCGGAGAGGGAGATTCACACAAGCGATCATTCACGTAGCAACACGAATTCTTCTGAAGCATTCACTCACACGGCAGCATATTGAAGAGCTCCTTGAATGGTCCAATTGCTATTGCAGCCCAACCTCCTCCACCGCTTCAACTTTTCATCTCAATTCAATTGGCTTGATCTTTTCATTCCCTACTTGTTATTTAATTTTAGTTTTAAGTTTATGGAATATTTTTTAGATTTTTGGTTTAGAAGTTTGAGCAATTTATTTGTTGTTCATTTAGTTCATGTTATTTATTTTTATTGTTTCGTTAAGTTTTCATTTTAATAGTAATTATAATTGCTATGGATTAATTTTGAGAATTTGTGATTTGAATACAATAATGAACCCTAGAACATTGATTTTGGGGCTTTTCAATTTGCAGTGCATGTTTTGTCAATTAATTTCTAATCTAGTTCAATTATTGTCTTAATTTTATTAATTTCTTAGTTTAATCTCTTAGTCTTTTATATTTCAATTCGACATTCAAAAATCTAAAAACATGAATCTAGTCCAAGACTAGTACCCTTTTCATTCTTGTTGCACTCTTCCATCCATTACACATACCATCATCTTTATTTTCTCTTTGTGAAGATTTTTACCATTTTCAACGAGTTGAGTTTAAGTAGCTTTCCCTAAAGAGACGATCTAGGAATTTATTCCTAATTATTACACGACATCCTCCTGCACTTGGGATATCCTTTGGGCTACTCAATTTTGAGTGAGTCACATTAGTAATAGTTTATGAAATTATGAATGTAAATTAGTTCTAACACCACCATCTTTCTAACAACACTAATATGTTAACATACATATACTATTACCAATATTAATATACCATCTTTCTAAAATACACATAATAATATGAATATATATATATATATATAATATGGACTATATCATCTACATAGTGTAATTTGTAAATATATAATATTATATATTTATTTGAATTTGGACTCATGCATTCATCATAACTTATAGTTCTATAAGACTAGAATATAATATCATAATTTATAAATTTATATATAGTATATGTAGTGGACTATAAGTCTATATGCATAATTATGTATATTATATATTGTATTATATATGTATAAATATATACGAGTTAAGTTTCATACGAGTTTGTTCACGAACATTATTTGAGTCGGTCGAACTTTATATGAGTTTGTATCATATTCTATGTTTACAAATGGCCAATTTAATATACAATTCAAGTTGATTTTGAGTTTAATCAAGTCAAATCCGAGCTGCATGTCGAGCAGCCTGTTCATTTTACAACCCTAATTGATTATCCATGCTCTTCACATTCAATTTAGTTCTCAATTCCTTAGAGTTCAAAACAAATTTTACATCTGCTAAGTAAATAGTATATCTGCCATACAACATTGAATTCACAAAATTGTCAGATGACATAGGCAACGAACACAAAACAATTAAGGCTTGATCCTCTTCTCTAAGCTTAATGTTAGGGGTGAAAACCAAACCCTTTGATGCTATTTTTTGGACAAAATCGACGCCTACCGATGAGAGAAAATGGCATAGAGCAACCGACCGGGGAGGAGAAACACCGGCCATATTGACTCTAGCAATTCTTGATTCCCTAGTCACGATGGTCATCTGAGAGAGTGTTGCAGAGGAGAGAGAGAGAGAGAGAGAGAGAGAGAGAGAGAGAGGATGAGAGAAAGTGAATCGGGGAAGGAGAGGGGAGGGAAGAAGATGATCTAATTTCAAAACGACACTGTTTAGTTTCAAATCAAATGGTGTCGTTCCACTTAAGGATGAGATTTGGCCTGTCTGAACAGGAGAAAATGACCGAACCGGCCATTTTTTGACCGAATTGGTCCAATCCAGTCCGGTCCACTTTTGAGAGGACCAAATTCATTCAGTCTGATCTGCGGTCCAAGGGTTTTTCACCCCAGACTGGACCAGACTTGATTGAATGAAAAATAAAAAGAATTATATATATTATTTATATATATAACAATATTACATAAGTATTATATTTTTTAATGTATAACTATAATATATAGTACTAGTGTATATTATTATATTAACATATTATAAAGGTGATAGTATAAATCATAGTATATGTATAAATTTATAATACTATTACTATAGTTAACTTAATATGTTAGTATTAAATGACTATAACTACATAAAGTATTATTTAATATAGTATTACCAATTTATCACTAACGTATAATATATTAGTAATACTACTAGTATAGTTATTAGTTATAGTATTGTTACTAAGTTTATAACTATATATATTTATATCAATGTATTATTATATTCTTTAATGTATAACTATAATATATAGTACTAGTATACATTAATAATTATACAATTTATTATGTAATTCTCATTTAATAAGTCACTTAATTTTAATTTAGTATTTTAAATAATTTTTTTTATTAATCAATTTTTTTTTAAAAGGTTGGACCGACATGACTGGACCGGTCCCTAGGGATGTCCTAGGGACCAGTCCAGTTCGGGCAAATGATGGACTGAAAATTTTGGTCTATCACCCAAACCAGACCGGATTGCACTGTGTTCGCACTGTGTTCACCCATAGTTCCACTCACATTTTTTTTTCCATACGTTATGCATAAAACGAGGTTGTTCCAGTTAAGACCAAACGGCGTCATTTCAATTGTTTTTTGTACACTACATGCATAAAAAGACGCTGTTCCACTTAAGACCAAACTTGAGTGAAACGGTGTCGTTTTGGGTACAATATATATAAAAATATATATATTTCTTTAATTGGCCAGTTCAAAGGCTTGAACCAAGTTCAAACTAGAACCAAACTTGCCAACATCGGTTTTCTATATTTTCTACCATACTTTGACTAGTTCTCCATCGGTTTTGGCCAGTTCCTGACTTCGGTAGCCAGTCATGGTTGGTGTAGGTCGGCTCGACTGGTTCCTATACAGCCCTACTTAATGTCAATATTCATTAAATCCATAATATTCTTATTAAATTCATATAAGTGTTCAAAGATAGGAGTGCCTTCCTTCATTTTGAGTGTGTATAACCGTTTCTTCATATACAAACGATTGGTGAGAGATTTCTTCATATACAGGCTCTTAAGTTTAGTCTAAAGGCTAGTAGTAGTCACATCAGCAACCTTTCTCAAAACTCTATATGATAATGACAATAGAATAATACTGTGTGCCTTCTCTTCTTCTTCTCTTGACGATGCAGGAGATTCATTAGATACCTTTCCATCCAATACTTTGGACAAACTTTGTTGTCATAGCAAAGCCTTCATCTTGATACTTCATAAACTTAAACTGTTTTGACCGTTAAATTTTTCAACTTCAAACTTTGCCATAGACATCCCTCAAGATCTCGCACAAAGCCCGACACTCTAATACCAGTTTGTTGGGATTAACAGGTTATCAAAGGCTAAGTTAAAGGGAAATAGTGAAAGCAAATAAAAGAAAAATCAACAATCACATACAGAATACCAAGATTTAAGTGGTTAAGCTCAATTTGATCTTATGTCCACTAGTGGGGTTGATCTCAATTAATTCACTATCAACAAAGGTAGAGTATAAGAGATCAATTACAAAATTCTCAATCCCAAAGTCCCAATTCAACCAATAGGCTTTAGGAATTCTCACAAGAGGACCTCTCTCTCTCTCTATATATAAATTTTTGACTACTCTAAGTGTCAAAAGTATGAAATATGGTGAAAGCAATACATATTTATACTGAAACGGCATAGAGCCCTTGAATGCAAACATTCGCTCGAGCGCTAAAGCGGAGTATCAAGCGAGGCTCGAGCGAACATTAGGGCTGGCGCTACCTCGAGCTAAGTGTTGAGCAAACCCTCAGATTGGCATCTCACTTGAGCTAATTGTCGAGCGAACTCTTGGGTTGTGTCTAGCTCGAGCTGACTATTAAACAATTGATGAGCAGACTCATTGTCTAAAGCTTCACTCGAGCAAAGACATAGCTCGAGCGAACAATCTGTGGAAGTGCTTTTTCAATAAGAATCAATCCACCTCTCAACAAACTCCTTGTGTCGTGGGGGTAGGGTGGATCCCTTCCAACCAAAAGCTCTTACCATTGACATTGTTTTATTTATTTATTTATTTATTAGATACACGTGAAAAACACATGATTAATTTATACAAGCATGAGAGTGACTTTCAACACTGTTCAAATATATGAATCTTGAAAGCTGAAAGTGTTAAAATTAAACTGGCCTTTAGTTAGTGAGACAATCACAAAAAAATTACATAAAAGTAATCCCATAAACTAACATAATTTCATGTCATCTGTTAGATATATTTTATAATAAAAATAATTTTACAATCTTATCAATTATATCAAACTACATCAATTTATAAAATTGTTTTTATGTAATTATTTTCTAGTCAAAATATTTCTATCAGTTAAAAAGGTGGAAAGCAAGCTAAGCAGCTAAAGAGAAGGGAGTACTGTACGAGTCGGGACTCGGAACAACCTGATAGCAACGCATGAGACAGAATAGTCGGCATCGGAGAAGGCTTTGCTTCAAAGTTCATGTATGATTTATGGGATCTTGTGAAGTGATGGTGGCCCTTTTGGGTTCTTGCCCGCTTGAAGTTAAAAGAAGCTGGAAAAAAGGATGCTGCAAAATAAATGAAGTACAGTGATTTTGGTGCTGAAGGTCAAGTCCATTTGAACTAGGCCTAAGATTAAAGCCCAGCCTCCAGCAGGTTCTCACTCTTTCTGGCTCTGAGTGACCAGCCCGACTCAGCGTTTACTGTCTCACAACTTCACCTTTGTTCTAAAAGAAATAAGCTGAGAAGCAAAATAAACTCAATAAATAGTAAGTCTTTAGATGGTGCTTGGAGTGCTCATCTATGACGTGAATTGTGAATAAAAATAAAGAGATTTACCGAAATTTATGTAATTCAGTACTAAGGCTTGCGTCTACATATATTGAAGGGGAGAAATTTACTATATTTTCATGTTTATTTAAGTTATCATCGCCTCATTTTAGTCTCTTTTACAAGAATGATAAGAGAAGATGAAAGCTCACAAAAAAAAATCAAAGTCGATATGTTTTAGACTCCGTTTTGATGTTAAGAATATATTAGATCATATATGAATAATATTTAAATAATTTATAAATAATAGCAAATAATTTGTTAATATTAATGAACTATTTATGAATATGAGTAATGCGGTGGATATACAAGTAGAATTGGTTAGATTGGGTTTGTTTCTAACTTGGAGGTTTGCTATTCATTATTCACAAACCACACTTATTTTTATTTATTTTTTATTTTATTTTATTTTTCTTAAACTAATTAAGTTCTTTTACTTATCTTCTATAAACCACACATTTAATAAGAAAAATAAATAAAAATTATATATAATGTATGGTATAAAAATGATGAATAAAAATTTTCTTCTAGCTCAATATGCAGTCTAAAAGAGAATTACTATTTGATTTAGTTCTTGGGCCGGTAGAATCTCCAGTCCACTTCGTCTTCTCTTTTTTCACTTTTTTCTTTCTTTCCTTTTCATGCGAAGCAACACGCTAATAAGACCATGGTTTTTAATACTGTACCGTACCGGCCACTGGTTCGGTATAGATATTAGGTCTGTTTCTTATCGGCCTATATTTCGGCCTGTACCGGCCGGTATTTTGGCCTTTACTTTCTTTTTTTTTTATCATTTCTTCACTATAAGCTCAATTTTTGACCCTCAATTTTATTTATAATTTATACATATATATATTCTTGTATAATTTCTTCATATATAGACTATAATTTTGAAATATAATTTATATATATATTTATATATATAATTTATTCATATATCGACTATCTCGAAACGGTACCGGTATCGAAACATTTCATTCAAATATCTTGACCGGTACGTCATCCAGTACGGTATTCAAAACATTGAATAAGACAATCCAACACACATACTTAAAATTTGGTTTTTTTTTTTAAATTTATACATAAATCTTACACTACACACTTCTATTTAATTAACATGTAATTTATTATTTTTATTACTTTATTTAAATACACACATATTTAAATGTTAAGATAGAAAATTAAAAATAATAAATCATATATTAATTAGATAAAAATATTTTTTTTAAAAGTCGATAGTCACACATATAGCGATTCCCCGTAGATAAATGTACAGAAACGCTTCAGAACGGACGGTCCTATAAATGGAGAATAACGGAGGCCAATCAAAATTTGCCACGTAGGAGGTAAATTTTAAAATCAATACCGCGCGATGTAGGGGATAAACCCATGACTGTCATCCACCTCTCTCTCTCTCTCTCTCTCTCTCTCTCTCTCTCTCTCTCTGTTCTAACTTTTGTCCCATGTACAGACGTATGCCATGGACCCCCGACAATTTGCTGTTTAGTTCTCTCTTAGCAAACAAAGTTAGCTCCAAAGCTTTCCTTTGGATCTTTGATTCGCCGGACGAAGACCAGTCTCCTCTTACTTCAGTTACACCTGCCTAGCTTGAGTGGCCTCTTCATACCTTCCCATCATCAGAGGTCGGCGATCAATGCTGGAAGATCGCCGTTTCTGCCAATTCCAATGACCCACTTTAATTTCTTTCGATTTTCTTCATCTGAACGACCCTTTGGTAAGGAATCGAATTTGTTAGGTGTTGCCTTGGAGAGATCAGATCCCTTGCAATTATTATTATTATTTTTTTCTATATGTATCGTTCTGGGTGTACATATGTGTGTGCATGAATTTATGGGTGTCCCTAATGATCAGTTATATTGCTAGTGGACATGGTAATATGGGAAATTTTGGGAAATGGCTGTAAAGATTTGTTTTGATTTAATTGTATGCAAAGTTGTGGTGCTCAAATGATTTTGTATGGGGTGGGTAAATCGTGGATGAACTTTATCATTTCTAATCTCTTTTGTTTTCAGCTTCTTTTTCCAGAATTGTTTTCCTCTTTCTATAGGAAAAGTTTTTCTGTGAAACTCTTTCTTCTGAACAAAACGAAATATATTTAGCATAATTACATGGAGTGGTGTCTTTACTTTTTCTTCCCTTTTGCTCAGCATCTTTTTTTTTTTTTTCCTAGTGCTTGGTATTTTATTTGGGTGTTGGGTGCAGCAGTTCTACACTTTCCCAACTTGGCTAAGCAGATAGTATAGAATTCGCAAAAAATCTCTACTCATAAAGCAGAAAAATCAATTTACCTAGTACAAATTGGTCATGAAAAAGTATTTCTTAATCTTGGAGAAACTTCATCTCGAATCCTTAGTTTGCTTACAGCGATAGTATTTTCTTATTTTAAGAGTTTCTTTTTTCTTATCTCAAAAACACTTTTCCCGGGAAGTATATTTTGTTAGAACATGTATATTTGCATGAATTTTGGGATGTATCTGCTGATTTATAATATAAGTTTCCAAATGTTGTAGGCATGTGAAGGAGGGGAACAAGGGAGAGAGCTGATCTGATTTTCGAGATAGAGAAAGAGAAGATTGGGTTCGGAAGAGAGAATGAGAATAGATGAGAGAGATCTGATTTTCGACTCACGTGAAGAGAGAGATTGAGAAGGGAGTCTCGTTTCCCTGCATCGCGGCATTTTGAAATTGTTTCTATCTCATTGACATGGCTATCACTTATTGGCCTCCGATAAATACGTATTGTAGGATTAGCCGGTTTTAAGTTATTCTCGTAAAAGTATGTTAAGTAGAACTTTTATGCAATTTTTTATTTTTAAAAGATTGTAGCTGCTCATCATGAGTGATTTTCCGGCCACCGAATGTCGAGGCGGTGCCGAATCTGGCCCCAACAGGCGACAGTATTGACTGATTTCCTTTTGGATTTTATGTCTGTCCATTAGCTTTGTTTTACAGCCCCTACCCAATATGAATGAATGCGTACAATTTCAGAACAGCTTGATCTTACGTGTCAGTCTGTCAGATGACACCCATAGGCCATATGATAGATAATTCACCGACCTATACATAATAATAATAATAATAATAAAAGTATCGAGGGGTCAAATTGGAATGGATCTTTATTATTTAAAATAGAAAAAATATATCTATCATCTTTCTTTTAATTATTATTTTATCACCTCATCATATACTATTAGATAATAAATTTATAAATAAAATATAATAAATAATTTCTAATTATTAATACTATATTATAAAATAATAAAAATTAAGATGATCATTAATATTATTCTTTAAAAATATATTAATATTGAGGATACCTGAAAACATAAGGAAAGATTATTGATGAGTAGATTTATTTTCAAGCTTTTTAAAACCCCGAAACATGACTGTTTTTATGGCCTAATTAGGCTAATTTGTCCATTTTAGTTTTGAATATATTTAGTTATACGTAAGTTTAATGTATATAAAATTATTTTAATTTATAAATTTATTTTTTATGAATTTTTTGTAAACCTAAAACTTAGGTCATGTTTAGATATTGAACTGGGTTGAGTTATTTATGAATAACAGTGATTTTAGATAGTAGAGTGAGTTTTATGGAGCTAACCTAAGATGTATTTAGATGTTAAAATTAATTTAGATGTATTTATGAGAAATTAAAAATAGTTATGAGTCCCACATATAAATAGGTATTGAGTTGAAAAAGTTTGTGGTATCACGTGTAAAAATATTTTGAGTTGAAATAAAATTAATAATTTGAGAATTGAGTATTTAGATGTCAGACTCAATTCAAAATTAAATTAAATTGAACTGATCTCAATTGAATCAAAATTCCAAACAGGTCATTAGGCATGGTTTGGTTATAGATGAGACTCGTCTCGTATAATTATTATATTTTTTAAAAATTTTTATATAAAATATAATAAATAATTTTTTTATAATTTTAAAATAAAAATTATATTAAAAAAATAATATTTTAATAATAATTTATTCAATTTTTATCTCATCTTTAACCTTAAAAGTCACTACATCAATTTTTTATTATAAGTAAAATATACTTATTCATGTACTATAAAAACACAAATTTATAACCATAAGAGTGGTAGGTTAGTTGGTACGAGCCGGTATTTCATAACCTCAAAGATCAGGAGTTCGAGTTAGGATATAAATTAAAACCACTTGTGTAATGACTGATTTTTGAGTCATGAGATGGGTTTTAGATTAATTAGATACTTTGTGAGTGTTATTATGATAGACTCGCATTTGAGACAGTAATTATGATTTAAACCGAATATTTCATAGCGGGAATAGGCTCTTATAGTTACGCTTAAGAATGATTACTATGCTGGTAGCTCTTAGTTCCCTTTTTTTAAAAAGAAAAAAAAAACATACAAATTTATAATTTTTTAAAAATAAAATACATGATAGCCGCTCATTCTTTAGGAATTTGTAGCCACCCCACATTGGGATGGCGCCGGATCAGGTCAAAACAGTACGAGTGATATCCCTTTGGATTTGATATCTATTGAAATAAAATCTGATCTTCCAAAACGCTCCGATCCAATGACACTATGTTTCCAAACCAAGACTAAGCACATCACTCGACTCTACCAACTTTTCAGCACAAGCAGAGCACCCACCAAACAACTCTTCATATTTCCTTTCAGAGTTTTGTTATATTCAAACTTTCTAATTAATTATGTTGAATGAGTCCGGATATTAGTGCACAAAATTATTTACAATTAAAATTTTCATTTCCTAAACAAGATTTATGAACATTGCATTACTATATCTTCTACATAGTCTTACTTTCCTTTTGGACAGGTTTGGTAAGTAAGATGAAAATTTTAAGTTGAGATAGAAATTTAAATTATTATTTTTAAGTATTATTATTGTTTTAGGATTTGAAAAAGTTATATTAAAATTTGAAAAAGTTAAATTATTTATTATATTTTGTGTAAAAATTTGAGAAAATTGTAATCATAAAATTAGAATTTTGAGTTGAGATGGGAATTTTGAATTAAGATATGTCTTCCAAACCTAACCTTATTGTATAAAATTATAATTGTATATTAAGGCAACATGTAGAAGCAAGGTTTTGATTTTCCGTTCTGGCCAATTTGATAATCCGATGTAATGTCTGGTACATTCTACTACCACGTTCCGTTTCGTTTCAAATTTCGATCATTTCGGTCCCGTTTTGGCCATTTAGGTTAAATTCCAACCATTTCAGCCAAAATTGGACGTTTCAGTACCAATTCCATTTCAGACTATTTTTGTAATTTTCTTGTATTTAAATTATATTTTTGTAAATTTTATATCCAGATTCCATTCAATTAATTCTAAAATATAAAATGTAGTTATATAATTTAATTTTTTTATAATTTTAAATATGTCACTTCATTCTTTTTTTTAAATATCATTATTTTTAATAATTTATCTCTTCTTTTATTTTTATTTTTTATTTTTGTGTCTCAACTCAAGTTTGTGATTTTTTCAACATATATTCATTTTATAAATTTTCAATTCTTCCATATATATACACGTATACATAATATACAATTATATATATATATGTATTTATTATATTAGTTATTAGTTTATATATATATAAATATTTATAATATAATATATGATTCATCTTAAAAAATATATATCAAAATAGTAATAATATCGAAATATTTCATTTTAGGTCCTAACCGAAACGGCCAATGAAATGATACTCAAAATTTTGTATAAAAGGCTGTTTTCTTTACAAAAGCACTTCTTTAGTTTCTTTAATGCCCATTCGCATGTGTACAGATTTTAAAAGCCCCTTACGCGTCAAATGACACTCAATAGGATAGTTCACCGACCTATAATTAAAAATATGTACGAATATACTAAAATAGCCTAGCCTACCCTAGCCAAATGTCGGAGACATAAAAAGATTTTATACAAATAAATATATAATTGATGTGATTTCAAGTAATACGTTAGATATATTTTATAATAAAAATATATTAATAATATGATATACCACATCAATTTACATTGTTTTTAAAACTTATCAGTTAATTATTTAATGCCACCTCAAAACATAATAATAAAAAGATGGTATTGGTGGATAGTTTTTCTTTTCAATTTTTCTAAAATGCAAGTGCCCCCAACCCGTTGGATCTTTCTTTGGAGCATTAGTTCTTCTTTTATATAGAAGGAGACTTCGAACCAGCTGGGATTGGGTATGTATATATATACATATACTTCTTGTATCAATATTTAGATCCAATTATTTTTTAAAATTAAGAAATAAATGCATTATCTTCATTCTATTGTATTTAATATTGTGGTCCATACTATATATCATCATGTAACATTTAATATAATAAGATCCACAAATATTTATAATGTCCATCTCTTTCTGAGTGATAGAAAATGTTTAGGTCGACAGAAAATTCTAAGAAATTTCATTCTATCCAAACATCAATTTAGTAACAAGAAGCTCCATTAAAAAAACTATATATATAGACAAGACTAGCTTGCTAACAAAGTTCTTGAGATGATATAAATTATTTTTTAATAACGTAACGTATAGTCATGAAGTATGCAAGTGTCGTGTAGTGGTTTTAAAAAAGAGTGAAATTTAATATTAAAAAATAATTTCTTTTCATATAGGTCCATATTTATTCTTTTTTTTTCAAAATTATTATACAATATGTTCGTACTCACTATGGTACTATCATTTATCTTTATTTTTTGAATTTGAATTGACTTTGATGGGTTTAAGTCTAAAAAATATTATTAAAAAATTACATAAAAATTATAAAATAATTAATTTTATATGCATTATTAATTTTCCGATCTTGAACTCCGGTGGTCCTGAGTTAAAAATTAAAGATCATGATTCATTACAGCTAGATAGGAGATAGGCTGCTTGAGATTTGAAATCTGATTCGAGGATCGCATGACCTCCACATTCATTGTTAATGTTTCAATTATTTATTATTAAGGACCACTCCACTAGCTAGAACTCTTTTTATTATTATTATTTTTTATTATAATTAATTGTCTATTTTTTTATTTTTTATTTTTTATTTTTTATTTTTATTATTAATCTTGTCTTTTTAAAGAGCTGGACGTTCAAAGCAAAATAGTAAGTCAAAAGAGAGGAAGCGAACCAGAAGGGAAGGGGAGGGAGGAAGAAGAAGAAGAAGAAGGGTGTGATCGAGATGATGAAGTTGTTGGAACTTCCTCTTGTTTTGAGAATGATTTTTTGGGTAGTTGTTTTAGGAGTGGCTGCCTTATTCTTTCATCTTTACAACACTGTTTGGGTAAAGTCTAAAAGGATCAGAAAAAAGCTGCGTTTACAAGGAATCAAAGGTCCTCCACCTTCGTTTTTTTCTGGGAATCTGTCTGAGATGCAGAAGATTCAATCCCAGGCGATGAAAGCCCCAAATCATGCTGATCAAATTGTTGCCCACGATTATACTTCCACTCTCTTCCCATATTTTGAACAGTGGAGAAAAGAATACGGTACTCTTCTTCTTCTTCTTCTTCATGTTTCTTCTCCAGTACTCTTGTCTTTTTTTCTGTTCTCGTTTGAATATTCTTTGCTTTTCGTACTCTGTCTGGTAACTTTGAATTCATATCCATGGCAGCATCACGGCTCGTTTGAAAATTTGTGTTCTCGTTTTAAATATGATTTGGTTGAAGATAAAAAGCAAGGGCTTTTGTCTCTCTGCATGAGTAACACATGCTTTTCGTTTCTCAAAATCAGTGTGAAATTGAGATGATTGGAAAAAGACGGGGTCGTTTTTGGTTGGAATTATGTTCGTTCCTTGAGAAAATAGATGTTATTGAAAAAGAGAATGGCTAATTGCAATTAATGGATTTTCTTGACTTTTTCAAAAGCTCTCTAATTTATGCTATGTTTTAAATACTGAATTAAATAGTCAATGCGATTTAAGATTCCGTGTAGATATTAAAAATATTTTAAATTATTTATAAATAGTAATAAATAATAATAAATTATGTTCCCAAAACCTAAAGTTTCAAAATAAAAAGTTAGGAAGTATCGCTGAGATTATTTCAATATTCAATCATTTAGTAATTATAAAAAAATTATAATATATAATTATTGTTTATTTTATTTTTATCATTTTGTGGGATTCCACTTTAATGATATGTTGGATGTATAAAAGCACTTAAAGATTTCTTTTGGAAAGGTTGGCGCATTAATGCCACATATGCCACATGGCAACTAATGAGAATCTTAAGATTAACATATAAATGTCACATACAAGACACTTTATTAAAAACTAAAAATAAAAAAATTATATAATTAAAAATTATTTTGGAAATGATATAATTTTAAGAAAATTTTATCAAAATATAGATATTATTAAACTGAAAAAATTTAAATCAATTAATTAAATCAACAAATAGTATTTATATATTTATATAACTACTTAAAATAGAACAATTACGGTTCGCTTAAGTGGTAAAAGTATTAGGCTTGGGATATGCTCCCCTAGGTCTAAGGTTCATATTTCTTGAAGTGCAAACAATTTTTAGAGGCCATTAGATTGGAAGATTTTTCTTTTGGATTATCCTAGTGCATTTGCGGAAAACTCCTTGAGGGTATGTTCACTCACAGAATTAGTTGGTACACTGTTCCCGAACACCTGGTGTCAATAAAAAAAATAACTATTTAAGAAGGAAAAATAAAAAAATGTTATCAAAACAAAAAGTATTTAAGAAATAACTAACAAAATCCTAAAAATATTTATAAAAAAAAAGTCACTAATATTAAAAATGGAACTTAACAAAAAATAAAAAAAAAACTAAAAAGATTAAAGGATTTTGTGAATTGATAAAAATTAAAAAGATTAAAAAGGTACGTGATTTTGTGAATTGATTTATAATTTTTTTTAATGTTTTTGTTTCAACAAGAAATATTTAATTTGCTAATGAACTTTTTGTAATGAATAATGATATATATAGTTATAGAGTGTGTAAATGTTGTATAGTCGTTTTAAAAAACGTGGAGTTTATTATTAAAAAATTAATTTTTTAATGTAAATTTTATATTTATTATTATTTTTTAAATAATTACATAATATTTACACATTCATTAATGCAAGAATCATTTATCTTTTATAATTAACTCCCTCGTTACATTGTCCGTCGAAGTCACTAAGGATAAGGTTGCCACTTGTCACAAAGGATATATACGAGAACTTCAACTAAAATTTTGCTGTAAATGAGATTATGTGTCATCCACACCAGCTTGTAAATATTAATATTCTCTTAATTTTAATCAGATCCTTATATTTGAAACATCTTTAAAAAATTAATTATGAAACAAAAGCGACAAGTTTTAGAAACATGAGTGTATGTACTATTGTTTCACTCAATTATACAGTAGATGGCTCCGTCAGACAAAGCCCTGGTTTTGAGCAAACGGACGGTCATCTTTTGGAATGCAAACAATTGGATGCATCTCCACGTTTCAAAACTATACTAAACTTGGCAAGTTGCACCTAATTTCTCATTTAGTAAGTTATAAGTGAATGATGGTGATAGTTGACAATGACGTTAATAATGTATAGTTTATGATAAGACCGTATTATTGATTGTGACTAAAGATGATATAATCGATAACCCATATGAAAATCGATAATTGAATTAAAAAAATTCGAGTACAGCTCGAAATTAACTAAATCTATCGGACCCATGAATCATTATTTTCTTATATGAAAAATGATTTGTGTAAGTTTAGAATATGTAAACACCATGTATGATTAAAAAAATTAAAAAAAAGAAAAGAAAAAGAAACCCATTTAAAAAAAACCTTTTTTTTTATAATAGGTCGTACTTTTTAACTCGATTTGAACGTTGTGATTTTATATATGTAGTATTGCTTAAATATTTGGAAAGTAATCCTCTTGCAACCTATTGCATGCCTAACATCAAATCAACTTATATTGGAGTTGGTAAATCTGATGTACTGAAATACGTGTACAGGTCTAATATACACATATTCAACGGGGATGAGGCAACATTTATACGTGAACCAGCCGGAGCTAGTAAAGGAAATGAACCAATGCATAACTTTGGGCTTAGGAAAGCCTTCTTATGTATCGAAGAGGCTTGCACCCATGCTCGGCAATGGTATCTTGAGGTCCAACGGCCATATTTGGGCACAGCAAAGGAAAATTGTTGCTCCCGAGTTCTTCATGGACAAAGTAAAGGTACTCTATCTATAAATCCTTTTGTTAGATTTTACAATCTAATATATTATATTAAGCTACAATAATTTATTTAAAGAGAAATGATATTTGCAGTCGTGAGTGTGTAAGTGATACGCAATCATTTTAAAAAAAAAAATGAATAAACATGGAACCCACATGAAAATAAAATTTATTTTTTAATAGTAGATCTCCCTCTTTTTTAAAAAAACTACACAGTACTTACACACTTTATGATTGTATGTAGTAGCATTATAAATCTAGGATCCATGTGAAAAAATTGTTTTTTTTTTAAATGATGGATTCATTTTTTTCAAAAGGAATGTGCGAAACTTACGCACCTAATTATAACTATATAATCTAGGATTAATCGATAGGAAATGACCGTGATCATGGATGGATACTAACTGGCAGGGCATGATGGGGCTAATGCTCGAGTCAGCCCAAACATTGGTGAGAAAATGGGAGGACTGCATCGAAGCTCAAGGTGGTATGGCAGCAGACATTCAGGTGGACAAGGATTTGAAGGGTGTCTCAGCAGAAGTGATCTCAAGGGCTTGTTTTGGGAGCTCTTATTTCAAAGGAAAAGAAATTTTCTTAAAGCTGCGAAGCCTTCAGAAGGTTATTTCTAAGCAAGGCTTTCTTTTCGGGGTTACTAGTTTCGGGTATGTTAATTCAAAGAGCTTTGTTACACATCATTATGATCTCTTCACACACTACACTTATTTTTATTTTTTTAAATTTATTTATTTTTTGTTTTATTCTTCTTAAACTAATTAAAATTTTCTACTTATCATCTCACGTACACAACACATTTAGTAAGAAAAAAAAATAAAAAATAAAAAAATTATATGTGGTATGTAGTGTGAGGATGATGTATAGAATTTTTAACATGCAAATGGATCCTAATTCAATGATATTTTTCACCTTTTAAAACCTTTTCACAATGATGAAACCCCTTAGAAAATGTTCACTCTTTTCCTATTAGTTGTCTTGGCTTGTTAGCATTCTTTATGTTCACTCTTTTCCTATAGTTGTCTTGGCTTGTTAGTCATGCACCTCAAATTGAATATAAGTTATAACATATATTTTGCACCTTCCAGTTTTAGAAAGAACTATGTTATGGAAAATTCTATACACAACACTTCATCTCACTTTTATTCCACTATATAATATGTGATATATTTATCACTATTGGATGATCTTTTATTTAATAATTCTTTATTATCTAATAGTAATAAATATGTCACATCTTACATAGTGAGATGAAAGTAGAACGTGAGTGTGGTATATAATATTGGAAAATACTTTAGTCACAAAGGGATTACATAAAAATAAATTCACAAACTAATGTGGCTTGATATGGTACGTCAGATTGTAAAGTTACTTTTATTACAAAGCAGATCTAACGAATTTCATAAAACCACATCAATTTGTGAATTTATTTTGTATAATCTGTTTATATCTGTAGCAGTTTTGGTTAGTATTACTCATTATAACACACCGTTTACTTTTGAGTTTATAAAAAATGTCAAAGTACCTATACTTTTTTTGTGGTAAGCTGATGTAATAATAGGCTTTCACATCAACATGTTTTTAAATGTGTCGATAAACAGGCTTACAAATAGATTTATTCTTTAACAAATGGCAACAAATCAATTTTTCCACATGGCACTTACAATAGTGAAATGGGTTGTTTTCATAGAACGAGGAAGCGAAAGGAGATTAGGAATTTGGAGAGAGAGATCGAGACACTGATCTGGAAGGCAGTGAAAGAACGGGAAGAGAAATGCTTAGAGACATCAACAACATGTGAGAAGGACCTAATGCAGTCAATACTAGAGGGGGCCATGAATGATCAAAGTATGGACAAGGATTCATCCAAGCGCTTCATAGTTGATAATTGCAAGAATATATATTTTGCAGGACATGAATCCACTGCTGTTGCGGCATCTTGGTGCTTGATGCTACTTGCTTTACATCCAGAATGGCAAGCTCGTATTAGGACAGAAGTTGCTCAACTTTCCCCAAACGGCCTAGCAGATATAAATTCAATCCTGCAGTTGAAGACGGTACAGATCAATCATCATAATATGTGCATGTGGCCATGAAAATAAGGTACTTCATTTAAAGTTATCTAAACATCGTTTTCTTCTTTTTTATTTTAGGGTTGACTGCAAAATTGGTACTTGGATTTTCATGTTGTTACAAAACAAGGCATACTTGATTAAAGTGAATATATGTAGCATTATTCTTTCTTTTAATTTTCAGATATTACTATTGCAAAAGTTGAAAATTGTAGCCTTGTTTTGTAACAACATGAAAATCCAAGTATCGATTTTGCAGTCAACCCAAAAAAGAGAGAAGAAAACGATGTTTAGATAACTTTAAATGAAGTACCTTATTTTCATGGCCACATGCGCATATTATGATGATGAGTAATGCTACATATATTCATTTTTGCATACTTCTTACACACTCTACTGATATCATTGGCTGCATCAATTTGTTTTTAATAAACGGCCAATCACATCAATAGAGTGCACATAAGAGTATTCAAAAGTGATTGCAAATATAATTTTTATTTCTAAAAATATTAATGAAGATATTTATTTGTGGGTTTTTTTACTGACAAGTACTAATATTGCGAAAGTTGAAAATTGTGGCATTGATTTGTAAGAACGTGAAAATTCAAGTACTGATTTTGCAATTAAATCCTTTCTTTTTTTTAAAATTAATCCTTCCAGGTAACTATTGTGATTCAAGAAGTCTTGCGTCTATATCCGCCAGCAGCCTTTGTATCAAGAGAGGCTCTTGAAGACACCCAAGTGGGAGATATTACTATTCCCCAGGGAGTATGCTTGTGGACTTTGATCCCAACATTGCACAGAGACAACAATATTTGGGGAAAAGATGCAGATGAGTTCAGACCTGAGAGATTCAACAATGGTATTTCCAAGGCTTGCAAATTTCCCCAAGCCTATATCCCATTTGGATTGGGTCCTCGCCTATGCTTGGGCAAAAACTTTGCAATGGTTCAGCTAAAAATCCTTCTGTGTCTGATTATCTCCAAGTTTGCTTTCTCCCTATCTCCCAAGTACAAGCATTCTCCTGCTTATAGAATGATCGTAGAACCTAAACATGGTGTGCATATCCTCGTTAAAAAGATTTGAAATGCCAGTTGATGTGGCAGCCAGGCATACGCATGGATGTTTAGGGCTCATCCAGCTGATGCAGTGTTCATGAAAAGTTTCAACTACTTGTAATGAAGAATGAATTTTCAGCTGTATATCTATTTTCATGTATTGTCTATTAATAAGCTGCCATAGAAATATATTTAGAGTAATCAAAGTTGCAACAGAATTTTTGGAGAACAGAAGTGTTTCATGATACTCATTGTTTGAAGAAATAATTTTCTCTACTGTTGATAGTGTAGAAAACTATATGGAGAAAACTCTAAAACTCAATGTGTATTGACAATGTACATAGTTGACCTATTTATAGTGTAATAAGGCTTGTGTAAATAAAAAAAAATACAATCAATACCTAAATACAAAATATCCTGACCTAGAATATTTACAGAATATTACCAAAATTACTATAATCAAGGTAAGTAAATATATGTTAACATCCTCCCTCAAACTTAAGGCAGTGGAGCCAACTATAGTTTCGAAGCAAGAATACCTAGCTAACCAAGTGGATGAGATTTTCTAAAAATATTAGCAATATTTTCTTAAGAGGATACAGAGTGAAGATACAAAGCACCTTGTTGAAGGTGATGACGAACAAAATGACAATCTATCTGGATACGTTTGTTAAGTTCATGAAAGACATCGTTATGAGTAATCTATATGGCATAGTGGCTATCATAGTGAATGGAAGAACTAGTCTTTTGTTAAACGCCCATGTTTGCTAAGAGCTATCAAAGCCACAATAGTTCAAAAGTTGTGTCAGCCAATGTGTAATACTCAACCTCAATACTAGGTCGAGATACTACTGACTACTTCTTGCTACGCCAAGATATTATAGATATTGTCATAAGAAAAGAACATTAGCTAGTGGTGGAGCGATAATCAGTGGGATTGCTAGCTCAATCAGTATTAGAGTAAACTCGAAACTCATGAGAAGAGTATGAGGAGAAGTGAAGTCCATATAATAAAATGCCCTTAACATAGCGCAAAATATGAAGAACTACAATCGAAAGAGTAGAGCATGGCACACTCATAAATTGACTGACCAGCTGAATCGAATAAGAAATATATGGCCGTGTAATTGTGAGGTAAATGAGACTACTAACCAACTGTTTGTAGTGGGATCTGAAAGAGGGGCACCAATAGTGGTGAGAAGCTTAGCATTGTATTCCTTATGAGTGTATCTATCTTATTATTAGTCAACCTTGCTTTAGAGAGCAAATCAAAAGCATATTTGGCTTGGGAAAGATAATAACCATTTGCACCAATGTGACCTCAAGTCCAAGAAGGAAGCTTAAGTTCTCAAAATCTTTCATTTCAAAATTCTGAGTGAGGAAATCTTGAACGTCTCTAATGCAATGATGTCATTGCCAATAATAATTATATCAGCAACATAGAGAAGGATAAGGATACTACTAGTATTGGTAGTACAAAGAAAAAGTACAAAGTCATATGAACTCGGAACAAATCCTTGCTTAGCAACCCACAGAGCTGAATTTGGCAAACTAAGCATAGGGAGCTTGCTTGACCCCATAGAGAGCACGGCGAAGATGATAGACTTTATATGGAGGATGTTCATAGCCAGTTGGAGGGTGCATATATACTTCTTCTACAAAATCACCATCGAGAAATCCGTTTTTAACATTTACTTAAAATAATTTCCATTTTCAAACAATTGTTATTGCAATTAATGATCTAACAAAGTGAGCCTTGAAACAGCAGCAAATGTTCCTTCGTAATTAGTATAATCTTGGGCAAAGCCTTTTGCCACAAGGCGTGCCTTATAGCTTTCCACATCCATTTGTTCCGTCTTAATTTTGTAGATCCACTTACATCCAAATGCAGTTTTCCCACAAGGCAGATCCACCAAGTTCGAAGTATGAATTTTGGTAAGGGCATTCAATTAATTTGACATAACTTTTTGCCAAACAGCACTAGCCTCACGATAAGTGTGAGGTTCGTGAAGAGTAGTAAGAGCAGAAAAACAATGATAATCTTCAAGGTGAGAATGAGGTACACTAGCCCTATTAGAACAACAAGGTTCAAATACCCAAGAGGAATCTAGGGCACGTGATGTAGCAAGAGGACCATTAGTCATGTTAGATCTATTGAGAGGAGCCGGGAGAGGATTTTCTGAGGAGCTCGACATCTCTACAGAAGAGTCATGAAGTAATGCAATAGAGGTATCAATGAATATAGGAGAATATGTAGAGAAGGATGGTACAAACCTAAAAAAACTCACAAACATTTTGTGTTACCAAAACTCCACATAGTGAGAAACTCAAAGGCATTTAGTGATTGGGTCATAGCAACAGTATCCCTTTTGATTGATGTCATAACAAGAAAACAATGCAAGTGAGAGTGCGGCTCAAGTTTAGTATGCTCATGTAGACGAAGTGTGACAAAACATACACAACCACATACTTGAATTAATGAGTAATCAAATATCTTTCAATAGAGGAGCTCAAAAGGAGTTTTATTATGAATGATAGAGAATGAACATGATTGATAGTATAGACAACAATTACAACAACCTCACCCCAAAAATTTTCAGGAAAAGAAGCAGAAATGAGGAGAACTCTTATAGTGTTTAAAATGTGACAGTGTTTCCATTTTGTTTGGACATTTTGTTGAGAAGTATATGGGCAAAAATGATGAGATGTTGTTCCTTGTTGACTCAAGAAATCAAGAAAAGATTTTTCAGTGTATTCCATAGCATTGTCTAAATGAAAAATTTTGAAGGAATGAGAGACTTGAGTTTGTACTATTTTGTGAAAGCTTTGATAAATGTGACCAAGTTCAAAACGATGTTGTAAGAGATATCTTCTATATATAAAAAGTGTGTATGAAACGGAAAATCTTGTTTTAACGGTTTTTCTTATTTTTCCGTTAAAGTTAACACCGTTTGTTTTAACAGTTTGACACATAAAATGAAGACATATATGTTGAGAGAGATAGTATTCAATGTTATTATATGATTTATTAATCTCAATAATTATAATACTTAATAGTTTATATAATAATAAATAATTAAAGATTAGTTATTATATTTTTCTCTTTCTCCTTAGCATATATACGTGTATTATGTGCATAAGATATGAATCCCTAAATATAATATATGTGTATTATACGTTTCATTAACTCAGATTATTGAGTATTCTAAATTTAAAAATCTCATATAATATATAATACAAGTGTGTTTAATCAAAGTATTTTTTTCCCCATGGTAGTAGGACGTAGTTTCCATTAAGTCATATTCCATACATGGGCTTGCTATGATGGGCACGTGACAAAGGCTGTGATCTTTGAGCTAATAAAAAAAGAGTAAATTCGGCCAACAATTTCAAAATATATTTTAGGATTTATATATATACTATATATAGAAAATATTATACCACAAATTTTATAAAAAGATTATGTTTTAACTTTATATTGTCTTTGATCGACTCAACTAACAGAAAAATAAGAATTTCAATGTTGTCTCTATTGATTGTCTACAGGATGACATAAATTGATGAATTATAATACAAATATCAAACGACACATATTTTGAACTACCGTTTGTGTTAGACTTTTATTAAATTTTTCGTATACATCTTTGCTAAAATTATAGATATTATAAACATGTATTAGATTATATGATACTTTGAACTAATTTTTTTATTTTCTCCAATATGCCTTAAATTATTAAGTGACATCAATAATTTTTATAAAATATATATTATTTTTTACAAATAATCATTTCATAAAATTAGATAAACGTGTTTTGCACGTTACTCCAACCTAGTATCTAAATAAAGTGTGAATAATCATCAATAAAGATAACAAAATAACAAGATCTGCCCTAAATGGGAATGAGAGCGAGACCCCAAATATCAAAATGAATCAAATCAAAAGGTGCAGAGAAAAATGAGTCATTTTTATTGAACAACAAATGTGTTTGTTTTTCAAGTGACATGAAACACAATCAAAAGACTCAAAATCTATAGACCCTAAATGACCTTCAGAGACTAAAAATTGAACACTAGAAATAGAGGTGTGACCTAACCAAGAATGCCATTATTGAGAGGAATTGGTGAGACCAGCAACAAGTGTAGATGCATGGGAGGGAATCTACAAATAAGAGAGCTCGAAAAAACGTTCAACCATACAATTGGTTCCAATGAGCTTACTTGTCTGAGGCTCTATACATCAACACCATTATTTGAAAAGGCTAGAGTAAAACCTAACTCACAAATTTGACCAACAAAAAGTGGATTTAAGGATAGCTTGGAGACAAGGTGTGTGTTTGCAATAGATAGTGTTGAGGACGAAATGGATCCTATATTACTAACAGGCAAATGAGAACTATCAGGTAAAAGTGCAAGTTTTTGGAAAAATAAGGTAGGGTAAGAGGTTATGTGATTACAATACGCAAAGTTAAAAAAGCAAGGATATTTACCTGAAGTGACAGACAAGGCAGTAGAAGATTGAGATAAAATCTGATGAATTAATGCCTCAATGTCAGCTACAGTAAGTGGAATGGTCTGAGAAGAAGAATCTGGTATAGAATGAGCAATGGAAGCTATGAAGGTAGCCTATAAGACAGAGGTCTTTGTTTTATTCTTGTATAATAGTTTACAACATTCAAAAATAGAATCGTTTAAGAGTTTGAAATATTTAGAGATAGGAGTCTTGGTTAATGATAGGGATGGGGAAGATCCAGAGGCAATACCAAAGGAAGACTTGGAAGACACTTAAGAGGTAGCAGCTACAACAAAAATCTCATTGTAGATCATCGGTTTTCTTCATAAATGAGCTCGGCAACAGCAGTCTCAAGAGTTGGAAGTGGTGTGCGATGCAAGAGAGAGGCTCATGTAGACTCAAAGTCCTCACGGAGGGCCATCATGAAGTGCTTTAACTTTTGATGATCATGATAGGCCACAAATAGTTCAATATCTTCATAACATTTCAAATGAGGATCTGCAAAAGATAGTTGTTCCCACATATTATTAACTAGAGAATAGAAAATAGCAATATACTAACCTGATTCTTGTTGTATCTAATAAAGCCTTGTCTCAAGCTGGAATTGCAACGAGCATCATGAGTACAATTACATCGTTTTGAAAGAAAATCCCATGTAGTTTTAGCATTTCTAAGTTTAGGGAGCAAACTATGAGTCGAAGGAACATAAGTGTTGATAAAATAAGAGATGATCTTGTTGTGCACACTATGCCAATCTTTAAGGCGGCATGCATAGACTTTAATACCTTCACCCTCTTGTTGCTTAGGAGCAACAATATCTCCCAAAACATAGCACCACAATTTATGGCCAGAAACATTTACATATTTTGAGCGCACATTATAATTGGATCCATCTAAAATACTGTCACTAGGATGGACAATATTATCAAGGTGGGAAGGGGAGGACTTTTTTAGGGTTGTTGTTTTTTGGCGGTCAATGGTCAAAGTCAACAAGTCATAAATCAATAGTTACTTGGTAAACATGTAGCAACTGATTGGATGGTGATTGAAGAGATGCGATGGATGGGATGGGTTCAATTGGGCTAAGAGTGGTGCGGGCATAAACTAAAATTGAGCTAATAATAGAAGAAAAAAAAGAAAAAGAAAAGCTTACTTGAGATGAGTTAGACTGAAAATGGGTTATAATGGGCTAAAAGATGGACCGCATTTTAGCAATCGAAATAGGGGGCAAGTGCTGAGCGTGTATGAACACATCGAAGGAGCTACTAGAATGTGGGAGAGCGTGTAGCATGTGGGAAGATGAGTTGTAGACCTAGGAGGTGCGTGTGGGAGCATTACATGTCGTAATTGTACAGTTTTTGCACAAAGTCATTGGTAAAACCCGAAGAGTCATATGGTGGCCTGAGGTTTTCAAAAAAATAATCATAGACGAAGCGAGAGATGTGAAGAAGCTACAACTGTCAAGTGGATTGTCAAGAAAACAACAAGGGAACACCAATAGCAACCCTGGTGGATTGTTAAGAAAACAACAAGGGTACACCAATAGAAACTACAAAAATGTTTGACACGAACAGTTGTGACTAAAGGCAACATGATGGTGTCTTGATCTTTGATACCATGTGAAATCACCAATGATCCCAAAAACTTAAGCTAATGGAAAGATGTAGATTTAATTATTTAATTTATATCTTACACTCTCTCTCACATGTGAACCAGACTTCCCCTCATTGAGTAACTCCAACACGTAAAATATTTAATTAAATGTGATAGAGTGTAGAGTCAAAGTTCAAATTTAGAATCTCTGCTCTAATGCTATGTATAATATTGTATGTAAGAAAACTTTAAAATTTAATATGTATTGACAATGTACATGGTTGGCCTATTTATAGTATAAGAAGCTCGTTTAAATAAAGGAAATACAATCAACACCTAAATATACAAGATATTCTAACCTAGAATATTTATAGAATATTACAACAACTAGCATAATCAAGTTAGGTAAATATATGCTAACAAACAGTATCATGTACGAGAAAAGACAACTTCGCAGAGAATGTGGACCGTTTTGGTGGAAGATGAAATACTTGTGAATCGACAAATCACTAGGGTAACAATCCAATAAAGCCTTGAGTCGAGTTTGTACTTATACTTCAGAAAGACTAGTTAAAGATTACAATTAAAACCTATTGGAATCATTATGAAGCACTATTTGGAATCACTCCAAATAATGTGATATTTCATTCACTACCTTCCAAACTAAAGATATTCACTACCTTTCGACAAACAAGTTGTACCCCAACCAACACAATGATAACCACTAATGAGTGAAACCCCTTGAATCTATCTTCTTCTAGTTTCCAAAACATGATAGCAAGACACCACAATTCAAAGAGAGAAAGAGAAAATAAAGAAGAAAAAATACTTTTATTTTCCTCAAAAGGAAAAGGAAAGAGGCAGGATTATAATTATCCGAGAGCGAGAAAAAAGAATGGCTGTTACTTCACGGAGAAACAAAAAGCAAGATTTATTTTTGTTGTTCAAATGACCATTTACCACCTCACGATATGTTGTGATGTTACTCATATGTCTTGGTTACCGTTTAAGTATAAAATTCACGACGTTAAAAAGCTAATTGTATAGTCATTCAATGGTCAATTACACATGTAATGCCCAAAACATGGGAAGAAAGAAAAGACAAAAGACAAGTAGCTAGCTTGACATGATATAATGTTGAGGAAGGACTAAAAACTAGCAAGGAAGTGACATAAAGAGACTTAAAACACAAGAAGGCAGCTGGACAAACTAGAAACAACAAGATAGGGCCAAGAGGACTTTACATGCAACCAACTAGGCATATGAACATCATCTTCAATCTCTCTTCACCCTTTTCACTACTGTTAAAAAGAGTAAAGTAAGCCCACAAGAGTTTGTAAAATTATCAAGAAATTCACTCCCAAAATATCGAGACTATATGATTTAGTACCAAACTACGTAAATCTCAGTTTCTTCTTTATATTTTTACCATTAATTTACTATTTGAGTTGAGGTAGAACATTTTGAGCATCTCAACTATCATCGAGCTCTGCCATGGATAATTCGATCATATTGTTGGCATTCAATTATGACAGAAAAATGTACCAATAATTACTAGACAGATTCTTATTTTCTTTAATTTCGCATTAATTTTACTTATAAAAAGGATATGTTATTTTCTGGGTTACTCTTTCTATCAATCAATACTCAGAATGGAAGTAGACATCTACACAAGTTTGTGAGTGTAATAATATATGTAAGGTGTTTTTGTCAATTTCTACCTCCAAATTGACACAAATAAAGTATGGTCAAAATAAAAAAGATAAAGATAAAAGTGAAGGAATCATTATCACCTTCGTCTCATTCTCTCGTTCCTGGGAATGATCATTTAAATGGCTACTATTGATGCAGAAGAAACCATTGTATTTACAAAGACTATTAATATTATTTTTTAAAAAGTATTCAGCCCGTAAAAAGATATTACAAGAATTTATAAATAGTGATTTTATATAATATAGCTTATGTATCATATTAAATCAAGTTAATTTGTAATTTTTTTTTATTGACGCACGGTGTTTGGGAAGAGAATCCTGATTAATCTCGGTGGTGCACAAGCTCGCTAAAAAAAATTTCATAAATGCGCCTAGATAATTTAAGAGAAAAATCTCATTATCTAATGGTTATAAGATATTATGCATATAAGAAGATTTGAACTTTCGATACGAGAGGAACATGCTTTTCGTATTCTTCTTTAAAATAATTATAAAATAAAAAATATAATATTTAAGAATAATGAAAATAAATAAAAGCTTAAAATTTCCACACCAGCTGAATAAATAAAAGCTATTATTTATTGGGTTAATCATTTATACAAGCTCTAAGCAAACCCTTAAAAAAAAGGGGAACCCTACTATTAAAAAGTTTTTTATACAAAGACTTGTTTTTACCATTATTCATATTTATTTTTTGGTAAAAGTTTATTTTATATTTGAATGAGGGTTATAACTACAAAGATATTATATAAAAAGAAAAATATTTTAATTACAAAAGAATTACACAAAAGTAAACCACAAACTGATTCGACTTGATATGATATATCAGATTATAAAGTTACTTTTATTGTAAAGTAAATCTAATAGATCCTATGCAACAGCGTAGTTTGTAGATTTATTTTTATATAATCTATTTATATCTATAGTAGTTCTCATAAAAAATAATCATATAAATTAATGTAATTTTATATGATCCGTCAAATTTATTTTATAATAAGAATAATTTTAAAATATGATAAACCACGTTAAACTCTACCAGTTTGTGAGATAAACAAGCTGGAGAATATCTCCTCTGTCTCACTCAAAGCGACGTCATTTTGTACCAGGATCAACCAGATCCAGGGTCTCTAAAGTAATTTTGCAAACAATATTCGCTGCTTTGCTATTACATTTTCTTTGCTCAAATCTTGTTTCTTCAGGGAATCCATTGGGGGGGTTTCGTAGACCTCGTGTCGGACGATCTGGTTTTCTTTCGCACTGTCACATTCTGAATCGTCTTCGACCCCTGGCTCGATCCGAGAAATCAAAATCCGAATAGAGAAGAGAGGGATAGAGCTGCAGCAGCATGTTTCTGCTGGACTGGTTCTACGGAGTCCTGGCCTCGCTCGGTCTCTGGCAAAAGGAGGCGAAGATCTTGTTCCTAGGCCTCGATAATGCCGGAAAGACCACTTTGCTCCATATGTTGAAAGACGAGGTTCGATTCCTCTTCGTAGTGTCTCCGAGATTATGCTTTTAACTTCGGAATTTGTTTCTCGGAATTTGTTGTTGTTTCGTTTGGTTTTCTTAAATTAATGATAAGATCGGTTTGCTGGGAAATGATAGGAAATGAAAGATACTTGGATATCTGCTTTTCCCCTCTCTAATTCTTTTGTCATAAGTCGAAATAAAACGTTCGTTATAAAAAATACTTCTGGCCTCAACTGGCTTATTGAGGTGATACTTTCAATTTTAGAAATCGAAACAGTATAATTGAAGGGTTGCTCTCTGCTCCTCCTTCCTCCTGAAAACCGCTCTCCTTAATATCTCCACACCACCCATAATACCTTCCCCTCTACTGTCACAGCTAGAGATCAGCACTTGACTGATCAGTCCATGGAACCCCTGCCACCAAAGTTCCAAACTACAATCTCCGAGGAATAATCCTCTGATCAAAGCTTGGGAAACATCTGCTTCACCCAAATCATCTAACAAACCAAATACCTCAACTGGGATGATCTTCTTCATCAACTTTAATTAACCTTCAAACCGACCTCCTAGTCCCTCATCGGCAAATATATCTCTTCCAGAACCCATGGAAAATCCACCATCCGTTCGCATATCTGCTTAGTCTAGCAATTTGTCAGGCAATTTGTCAGGAATGTTTCCATTGACCCATTTGGAAGACAACTAGAATAAAATTCCAATAGCCCTAAAGCCTTCATGTTATAACTTTAAGCACAACAAGACTGGTCCCATGACCTCTCCATCTAATAAATCAACCTCAAAGCATCTCCTTTATAGATTCAAGTCTATGGATTAAACCAAATACGGCTGGTCATTACCCCTCATAATCCTACTTATCAAAAAAAAAATTACCCCTCATAATCCGTTCTGCTTGAAAAATCCACTCAGCCCCTTGGGGGCCAAGGGTAACAGACGGATTTCCACCCACTACCCCAAGCGAGCTTGCAGATTCCTAAGTCACTGTACAAAAACAGGCAAGGAGCAGGTGGGTTAAAAATTTGCTAGGGAAACACCCATCTGTCTGACTCATATATTGTCCCATATGATAAGAACAAGAGTAGGTGGTGTATGGGATCTCACATTGCGTGGGAATGAGAAGTTTTTGCTCTTTATAGTATTCCAATAGAGCTCCAATTGTATCATTGATCAGTCCTTTTAAAGCATATGCTATGTGGTTTGGGCCTTCCATTGGGGTGTTACATATATATAAAATTATAAATATATTTATTTAAAAGATTGAAGACTTTTAAAATTTTATAAATCCATTTCTCTGTCGGTCTCTTGCCACCACCTCTCTCAGTGTCTTTGTTTCCGTTGGTCAAGCCCATTGATCAATATGGACAGGCGTTGGTGTCAAACTTGTGTAGGGATTTGGCTTGGGTAATGGCAAAATTTGGGGATTTTGTTGGTCCTGTAATTTTATTGCTCTTCCTCTTCCTCTTATTTAGTAATCCCAACCAGAACACTTGTGTTATTTCACATATTGCAAACCTGGGGTGCAGGAGCAGGTGAAACGGGCCACATCCTCATTGATGAGGAAGCATTCCCATATTTTCGCCCATCAGTGGTTTCATAGTGGAAAATATCCCCCACCCATACCAGCTTTGAAATATTTTATAACACTTTGTACTGCATTTGCCTAAAAAACAGAAAGCTTAATTTGACCTTAGTAAATTATCGTGAAAGGTCTAGGTAAGCTGAAGGTATGTTTGTGTTGTGTAAGTGTTTTGTTAAGGTTTAAATAGTCAATGATATTTCTTTTAAAATTTCCCCTCACGCTACTCTTTCATTTCTGCTTAAGCTTCCCTGGTTTGGGGGATTAATTGATTGGATACTCCTCATTTTTCTATACTTTCAATTTTTGACTGCTATTGTTTTATGTTGTAATATTGATTATTCTATTCTTGATTTCCAGAGATTGGTACAGCACCAGCCAACACAGTATCCTACATCGGAGGAGTTGAGTATTGGGAAAATCAAGTTCAAGGCATTTGATTTGGGAGGACATCAGATTGCTCGCAGAGTCTGGAAGGATTACTATGCCAAAGTAAGCAATATGCAAAGAGTCAGAGCTAGTTTTGTAGATATGTACTTTTTTCTCTCTCCAAAGTTTTATTGGTTGTTTCTCTTTGAGTAGATCCACATTACTTCCCTGATCTTCATTCTGTTTTTTACTTCATCTATTGCAGCCAAGTAGTTGTACTGTTAATAGAATTAGTAAAAAATGTTATGAACACTTCGCTATTAATTTCTTGAGTGTTTCATGTTTTGATCAAATCTGTTTTGCTTTTACAGTCTTCTTTTTCAAGTTGTGTGCACGCTGTGTGTGTGTTTGTTTGTGTTTTATTATCAAAACTTGAATCTGATGTTCTCTTCATCCTTTTATTTGGCAGAGCTGCTTCATCCTTTATTAGTGTTTGTTAGGGCCATAAGTGTTTCATTAAAGTTGTTGTTGATTGTTATGTTTGTTTTTTCTTGTAAATGACCTAAGTCTTAATAGTTCTGTCGTCTTTTATAATCATATATTTTTATAAATCACTCAGAGCTGTAGTTTTGTTGGATTTGTCTTCTGAAATTTCTATGTATTATGAATTATTGCGATTGAGGTTATTTTATCCTATTTTTCTTTTTATTATCACCATGCCATGCTCACTTGCTTTTGCAATTGTTCTGCAGTTAGCAGTAAAACTTGCTTTGTCTTTTGTTCTGATTTTAAATTCTTATAGTAATTTCTAGTGTTAAAAGGATTATCATCTTAATTGTCTGTCAATATCTAAACCATCAGATTTTTCTCACTTCTTTGAAAAGCTTGAGATAATTCCACCAAAAATTTGTATTCTATAGTTATATGTTGCTTTTCATATATTCTGATTATTGATCTAGTTCCTAACATTTTATTTTGGTGATAACAATTATGGTTCTGAAGGTTTATTAAGGTTTCACTCTAAGCTAAAAAAAAAAAAATTAAGGTTTCACTCTAAGGCTGACCTTGTTCATGTCAACAAATGGCATGCCTCATGGTGAGATTTATGCCTCTAGTGTGACAGCCTCATGATACACACACCTCCATAAAGGGTTTCACCTTTTTGTTTGACATTTCTCTCGAAACTGCTTGAAAATCTCGAGTTCTTTGAAAGTTGGATCTGATTCTTTCTAACATTTTTCATAATAGGATAACATTTTTAGGCAAAAGTGCACGTTTTAAGTTAGTTATGTGGTTTAACTATTCGTCTATAAATCTTATATATAATTGGAACCCTCTATATTTTGAATTACTTCCCAAAAAGAGTTGTAACTGAGTTTCTGTACTTTGATCCTGTGTAGATGTGGTTGTAGTAGCTTGTATGCTTTCAACTTGCTATTGACTTTAAGCTCAAGATTTATGTTCCTCACTATGGTTTAACATTACGTTTTAACAACCACCACGTGCTGGTAACATGTGCTTCTCAGTTTTTTTAATCTAACCAGTGTCATCATTTTTTTTTTTTTTATTAATAAACCCCTAGGAGTTGGCTCAAGTGGTAAAGGCCTTGGGCTTGGGGGTATGCTCCCCCTAGGTCTAAGGTTCAAATCCCCTTGGGTGCAAACAATTTCTAGGGGCCATTGGACTGGGGGATTTTTCCCTTGAATTACCCAAGGTGCATTTGCGGGAAACTCCTTGCCGAGGGCCTGTGCACCCCTGGGATGTTCCGGACACCCGGTGCCAATCAAAAAATATATATATATATATATATATATATATATGAATAAGAAAAAAACCAGTGTCATCATGTGGCAACATTTAATTAAATTCATGACTCAGACCTTGATATTTCAGATGGTTGAGCATACTTTACTGATTTCTTACATCTGGGTTGTGCCTTTGTGCTTCCAATTTTGGTTTCTTATGAAGTTATGATGTTTTAACCTAAAACAACTCAAAAAGGTCCAAGCCACATCTGGTCTTATAATTTAAAATGACTAGTTAATGTTGCAATTTGAGTATTTTAGAATCATTATATTACTTATAAAAAAAAAAAAAGTATTTTAGAATCATTATAAACCGTAAGAACTTCTCAGTCCTAGGCAATATGAAGTCCCATTTCCCACCCTTCTATACTCTGTATGCAGTATTACAATTGGCTCTGATATTATTCGTAACGACCCAAGAAAGTCCAAGCCACATGTGGGCCTATCTTCCAAAAGGACCAGTGAATGTTACAATTATAGCCTCTTGAAATTGCCATAAATCGTAAGAGCTAATGTGGGATCTCATTCACATACTCCTATACTCAAAATGGGGTATCAAAATTAGGACTAGCCACTAGCCATTGTTGCAATTAGAACATTTTGGAATCGTTATAAACCGGTAATAACTCTTTTCTTTACTTATATATGTATATATATTAAAAAAAAAAAAAACTCTCTTGTAGGCAATATAAGATTCCATTCACCAACCTCCTATACTCAATTCAGAGTATTACATGAAGTACTGACATGTATTGGTAATGTGTGCTTGCCTTTTCATTTTACAGGTTGATGCTGTGGTGTACCTGGTGGATGCCTATGACAAGGAGAGATTTGCGGAATCGAAAAAGGAACTGGACGCACTTCTTTCTGATGAGGCTCTCGCTAACGTCCCTTTCCTTATTTTGGGAAACAAAATTGATATGCCTTATGCTGCCTCGGAAGATGAGTTGCGATACCATCTTGGCCTGGCCAACTTCACCACTGGCAAAGGGAAGGTAAACCTGGCAGACTCTAATGTCCGTCCATTAGAGGTTTTTATGTGCAGCATCGTACGAAAAATGGGGTATGGTGATGGTTTCAAGTGGCTCTCTCAATACATCAAATAGGGTAGTGGTCAGCAAGATACTTATGGCCCCTGCACCTGGAAGTCCCACCAAAGCACACCCCAAGCTACCCATGAAAATGTATCAAATTCCCCGTCCGTTTTAGCCTCTAAATGGCTTTAAATTAGATGTATTTTGTTTGGATGTGTGGAAGGAGGTTTTATTGTCACTGCCCTGTAAGTTTACTTGTAACAGCAAATCTTTCTTGGCGTTGTAATTTGTCATTAAACCTCTTCATTTACTATATATTTTGATAGTCATAAAATAGAAAACTGTATTTGTTATTATATTTTGTATTTGGAATGATGTATTGATACTTTTCAAGAAAATTGGCACTCGTGTCTGATATTTCTCAGTGCATCTTAAACTAATAAGGATACACTGTCCATGTTTCTTAATTCTAGTTGCTTGTTGCAAGGGCCCAGAACTTCCGGACTCTCCTTTGTCTGTTTATGTGCGTGCAGCAGATTCATCAGGAATTGTGAAGGATCAATTAGGGTAATGATAGCCTTATCCCTCAGTTACTATTACTTTACTATCTAGGTTTTTTTTCTCTCTTTTTGCTCATTGAATCTGGATTAAAAATCTTAAAACATGACTTTTTTGTATAATCTAGAAGAAAATAATTTCAATCAACTAAATTGAACTAATGTAATCATGTAATTTAATTAAAAATAAGTTCAATTTTATAAAAATTGACATTGTTTTTCTTTTTGAGTCAATTTTTATAAAATTTATTTTAAAATAAATTACAAGATTATGTTGGTTGATTGAATTTATTTTATTCTAAATTATGCAAGGTCATATTTTGAGATTTTTAATCTATATTCAAATAATAAAAAGAAAAAAAAAATAGCTTAGTAGTAATAAAATAGTAGTAAATTAATGAGGTTTAAAGGTATCAGTACCCGACAAATTATTATGGTTTGGCACAACACCATTATTGAGTGGAATTTCCCTTGGAATTTAATGCAAGAAAACATCAATTTACAAGTCTGTTTAATTATTGGCATATTCAATATGCTATTAAATAAAAGATTTCCACATTAGTTAGCATAAAAAAAGTGATTTGGTAAAGATAAAACATGATATCAGAAACAACTTGATTTCCATTTATTCGAAGCATGAGTAGACACCAGATACGTCTAGATATCTATCCACATTTATTTTCAGAAAAACCATTTACTTCCTCTTAATATTAAGAGGCTGATATTGTAACTAATGAGTCCAATCTTCTTGACCACAATTAACAACAAAAAAGAGATCCTTCCCCTGGTCTCGTATCTAACAAGATTTGGAATTGCGATTCCATATTGTCCTTGGAGCACACAGACAGCCACAAAACATTTTTCCTTGGAACTGTTGACACTTACATTGATATAATGAAATCGTGGAGTTCTTGGTCATCTTTCACACAAAGGGGTCAAATCGCTATCCAGCTCGTGCCCACCTCCACGCCACACAAACAAAGCAAGGAATCAAAAAACCTTCTTCCACGTGATATGGCCCCACGTATTACAATACAATCTAATTTCATGGCCAACGCCTAACCCCACCCCACCCCAAATGGACAACAATGATCCGCGTTTCTAACACTATCCCAATGTCCTTTGCAGTCTTTCACTTTGAACCTTGTCCTTTCCTTCCTTCCGTAGCTTTATAAACCCAAAACTTCAATTCCCACCCCACGCTCTCACTTCCACCAGCCATTGCCCGTAATCCCTGTACTCTGCTCTGCCTTCTCTGTCTGTCTATCTCTTATTCAATATCGAAATGGGGAACTATACTTCTTGTTACTTTCCTGGACCCTCGAACTCTGAAACAGCAAAGCTCTTTGATTCTCATGGTAACCTCCAGCGACTCAAGCTCCCTTTAACCGCGGCTGAACTCATGCTGGATCACCCCGGCCACGCCATCGCTTCAGTGGAAGACTTGCGTCGAACTCGTCTCATATCGGGCATGCGGGCCGACGACGAGCTTCTAGCCGGAAAGGTTTACCTTCTGGTATCCTCGGGTAGAGTTCACTGTAGGGTTTCCGAGTTGGAGATGGCAATCATAGACTTGGCTTGTAAGAAGAAAGCACCCAAATTGAAGCCATGTGGTTCCAAGGTTTTGCCGGCTATGGGAGGGGAGGTAATTACTGGCCTTCCAGGTCTCCAGCAGGGGAGTCATAGGCGGTGGAGTCCTGCTTTGGAGCCTATTTCCGAGGGTTTTTGAGGAACCAACCCTCCACCTTAATTTGTTGTTATACCTGTCGGTGTTCTCTTTGAATGGGAAACCGAATATGGAAGATTTTTTAAACTCAGAACTCGGAAAGTATTTCTTTAGCTATACTGTAAGCTCAAAAGGAGGATGCTTTTCCAAATTATTGAACAGAACTAACAGAATTATGAGCTGCATATAGTCTAGCATCATATATGCAGATGATTGCATGCAGTATCTGCAAAACTCGACAATGTCCACGGCCACCACGTAAAGATATCGACTTATTTCTCAGTACTGAAATAGCCTTGTTATCCCTAATTACTACGAGACATGACAGAGAAAGTAGTTAATTCTCCTAAGCTTTGAAAATTGGAAAACTTTGAAGTACTACGTGGAGGAATTATGTGTGATATGCTTATTTTTGTAGCGAATTTGTTTTACCGTCACATAAAGATTTCATAAAAATAAATTCTCAAATTGACGTAAACTCATATGATATGTTAGATCTATTTAACAATAAAAGTAATTTAATAATTTGACGAACCATATTAAGACACGTCAATTTGTAGGTTTGCTTTTATGAAATCACTAAAATATTTCTCTCTCAACTAACAGCTAATCATTTTCCATCATAAGCATCAATGCTAAATGCTTTAAAAAGATTTCTAAGGTTTTAAATTGATTTTATTAAGATGGTAATCAAAATCTTAATCATTTAATTGAAGAATAAATGCTAAGTGGTGCACTCACAGCAGTTTTTTTTTTTTTTTTTTGAAAGGAAGATAGTTTTATTACTCAATTCCTTTAAAGCAAGGAAAGAATGAATACATGGAGAAAAATTCTCCAAATCAACAATTACATTAGACGCAAGAAGAGAGCTTTAGCTAAATTAGGCAATTAAATTTGCTTCTCTTTTGACATGGTTCGAGGACCATTTTTCAAAACAAAGTAACTAAGACTTGTCCCCTATAAGCAATCATGTTCTGGTCAAACTTTCCTCATCCTTAGAGATAGCTTGAATAATTTGCAATGAATCACCCTCTAAGATGATAATACTGAGTCCCAGTTCCAATCCAAGAGAGGTTGCTTGTTCCTCATTGTAGCTACAACTTTAGCTTCCTAGTTCCTTACTATAATATCAATTCCAATGCATCCTTTGTTCTTATCTATGGCAATGTCCCAATTGATCTTGAAGTACTCTGAGGGAGGAGGTTCCCATTTCTGAACAACATTACTAGCAGGGGCATTGTTGCTGGATCTTTTAGCCTTATTCTCCTTCAACTGCTCTAAAGCTTCTATCGATTGAAGAAACACTTTATTTGGATGTTTGAAATCACTTTGAAACACAAAAGTATTCCTTCTCAGCTAAATGTTTTGAGCCACTACTGCTACTTCTCCACTACTTCTTTTTTAAAGTCAGCACATAATCCTCATAATAGCTCTAAAAAAGACTTTTCCGAACATACCCTTTTTTGCAGTTGTTTAGAGCATTGACACCAAACATCTTGGGCAGTAGGACAAGACCACAAAGTATGTAGCAGTGATTCATCTCTCACAGCAAATGGGTCAACTGCGTTTATCCAACACCATCCTCTTAGGCAAATTCTGATTTGTGGGCAAACCATCTTGACAAGCGCTCCATATAAATACTCTATTTGCTGGGGATATGTTCAACTTCCATATATCAATCCACACTGTGTTTCAAAACATGGGGCAATAAGGTTGACCTTTAACTTGTTCTTGAAGTTCTTTATGAAAATGGTATGCACTACTCATTGTGAATTGACCATTTCAAATACCTGTCCACATTAGTTTATCAAGTCTATTCGTGCAGCTTGTAAGGATCTTCATAATGAGCTCAACCTCCTTTTCAAAAATATATATATATATGCAGGGAAGTCCTCTAGAAATTTGTATCAGAATCAATAAGCTCCTGAACTTTAGCATTTTCATCCAAACCTGATACTGCCATTTGAGTTTGAAAAGAGATAGGTTTTGGAATTCACTTATCCTTCCAAATCTTAACACTCTCCCCATTGCCAATTCTCCACATGGTGCCATTCATTAATAGAGACTGAGTTAGTAGAATACTCCTCCACATATAAGATGGCCTGTTACCAAGTTTAGCTTGAAAAATATGAACCTTAGGGAAATATTTCTGCTTTAGGAGTTGAGATGCTAAAGAGTGAGGGGATTGGATCAATCTCCACCTTTGCTTCGCTAACATAGCCAAGTTAAAACTTTCCAACTCCCTAAATCCTAGACCACTCATTGACTTAAGACTTTCCCATAGTATTCCAAGAAATCCAATGTAATTTCCTCTCCTTTTCATGTTGTCCCCACCAAATGTTCTTCATAATCTTGTTTATCTCTTTGATAAGGCTACAAGGAATTTTGAATATTCCCATACAATAGATTGGTAATGCTTGTATGACTGCTTTAGGGAAATTTTTTTCTAGCCTGGGAGAGAGACTTAACTTTAAAATTGTTGATTATTTGTCTAACTCTATCCAATATGCTTCCAAAGGCCTTTGATCGAGCTCTTCCAACCAAGGTTGGAAATCCCAGGTACTGCTCATAGGATTTGTTGGATCTAACACCCGCAATGCCCAAGATAATAGCTTGAGTTTCTCTAAGTGTTCCTACTGAATTGGATATAAATCTTCTCCTTATTAAGTCTCTGACCATATGCCTTTTCATAGATAGATAAGAGGTCAGTTAATCTGCTCCATTCCAAAGAGTTTACTTTGCAAAACAGTAGACTGTCATATGCAAATAAAAGGTGATTTATGTGAAACTTGCCTCTTGCAATTGGAACTCCTTTGATTGCACCAGTCTTTTCTGCACTTGCAAGTAGTGAACTTAGAGTCTCAGCAAATAGAATAAAAATGTAAGGTGATATAGGATCACATTGCCTTATTCCTCGAGAAGGTCTTAATGCAGGTTGGGGAATGCCATTGAGTAGAATAGAGTAAGACACAAAAACAACACACTTCATTAACAGCTCAATCCATCTTGGAGCAAAATCCATTTTTCTTATAACAACTCTTAAAAAGTCTTATTCAATGGATCATAGGCCTTACTCATGTCAAGTTTCAAGGTCATATAACCAGATTTACCGAATAATTTGCTAGACATTGTATGCAAAGTTTCATAAGCTACCCACTATTATATTATCCGAGATCAATCTATGAGGAACAAAAACAGAATGAATTTGAGATATAATGTCTGGCCGGTAAGAGTTTTTTCAGTCTATTGGCAAGGGATTTAGAATAATCTTATAAAGCACATTGCAGAGGTTAATATGCATAAAATCAGACACCTTTGAAGGAGTCTTGACCTTAGGGATAAGGGCAATATGGGTATCATTGAAGAGAGAAGCGGATCCAACACTTTATTTTTTTTATTTTCAGGTGGACTGGCTTCATTTTTTTTTTTTTTTTTGGAAATGGAGAGGGTGGTCGTGGAAACACATGGTTTCCTGAGAAAAAATGGAAGTTTTTGACATTCTTGTATGAGTTTTGCTACTCATCATCTCCACACACCATACTTATTTTTATTCTTTTTTATTTTATAATTTTTTAAAATTAATTTTATTTTATTCTTCATAAACTAATTGATTTCTTCTATTCATCATCCATATACCCTACATTTGGTAAGAGACAAAAATAAAAAAAATTATATACGGCATGTGGTGCGAAGATGATGAATAGAATTTTTCTTCTTGCATTCGTTCATATGGCTAGTTTGACAAACACTTTTCAATTTTCTTTTTTAATTATTATAATTTCTCTGAACTACCATATAAAACACTTAAAATAATTCAATTTTTTTAAATCTCAAAACAAAAATAATATTAAGATTTTATATTTTAATAATATTTTTATTTAACTATTTTTCTATCTCCTTTCTTAAAATCAAATAAAAATCTTAACGCAAGCTATTTCACTATTATTTATAGATATCTTATTTTATCTGACTATTCAAACGAGGCCTTAATATTTGGTTTATGGGCAAAAATGATCATCTCAACTAATTATTTCATCAATATCAGCAAACCCTCCACTGTAAGTATGTAAATCACCAAGGTATCTTCCTAATGTCTCTGTTCACCACAATTAATCAAATAATATTAACCATTAATTTGTATCTTTCTCACGGGAGATGGAAAGTTTATGCCTTTTTTTTTTCCCTCTTCACTTTGGATATATAGCTCTTAGTATTTTGAATATGAAATCAAATTAACCACACATGGAAAATTAACATATAGTTTGGACATGGACTAACTTACCTCAATTATCATGACATATAATTTAAGGATTAGTTAATACAGACGTTACTCAAACCATAGTACTAACAATAATTAACAATAAGATCAATATATAAACTAATAACAGTACCACATACTACAGTTACAGTTGAACCGCTCCTTTGACTTCCTTTCCTTTTTAGGTACAAATGTAGAACCCCTATGCACAGATCTTTCAGAACATCTATTGGATCAAAGCAAAGATCGAATACATGATCAGTGCCAATGAGGAGCAGGTGGTCAATGTCAATGTCGATATCTTCTATTAGCCTCACCTCAAACTCAACGACCCCATCTAAGTTAGATACCGATTCCCTCATTTTTGCCGTCACGACATGGAACGGTTAACCAAACACCTCCATCCATGCACATTCTCCAATGAACACACGTACCAACTTGTTTATAAATAGCGGCACAAAGAAACATGTTGTTTGTTACCGCTTGTCTCTTAACTTTGAGCTGTTTGTTTTTCATGGGAAACTGTGTCTCATACCCCACATCGAAAGATGCCACTGGTAAAGTTATTCTTTCCGACAGCACCGTCCATGAATTTGACAAACCATTAACGGCTTCTGAGCTCATGTTGGAGCACTCCCAACAAGTTGTGGTTGAGCTGCACTCGGCCGTGAATGAGAAGGGGCCAACTCCATTGCCTGCGGACAAGATGTTAGAGACCAGAAGGATTTACGTAATGCTTCACGTTAAGCAGGGGAAGCTTGCTGCATTGTCTAGTGAAGAAACTTGACGGATTCTTTTGATCGCAAACTCAATTTTGCATTCGAGGTCATCGCTTTTGTCTTTGTCAAGGTTTCTTCCTTTGTTCACTTAGATCTTCCCTACTACAGGTTTAGGATCAGATGGACAAGGGTTGTTGATGCACAAGGAGAGCGAAGAGAGGACTGAGAAGAGCTTTGTGTTAATGGAATCTTTGCCGGAGATATTAGATGGAAGGCCAGACTATTTGAGCAGGCAATTATCAGGCAAGGGATGGAAACCAACTTTGGATACCATAAAGGAGAATAACATTAAGAAAAAGATGTCTCACTGGTTGTTTAAAAGATGAAGTTTTGTTTAGAGAATGTTATTTACGTGGAGAAGTGTAATCACAAGTAATGTCGCAAAAGTAAACTCATAAATTGAGTTTTTTAATATAATATGTTAAGTTGTAAAATTATTTTTATTATAAAATTTATCTAATATATCACATGAAAATATATCAGTTTGTAGATTTACTTTTGTAAAATCTCTTTATGCCTGTTACACTTCTCATTTACAAAACTCATGTATAACATATTACTTATTCATGTACAACTCATTATTGTAGTTTGATGTGATCAATACTACATGAATTGTATTCCCTCAAACCCAGAAGTCCGAAGAGTTAGCTCTTGTTATCTAAAATTATCTCTCAATAGTTCAATATAATATATACTCCAAATGATTTATAAACATAAACTCATTTGTTTATACTAGATATAGAAGTTCCTCTACAAGGACCTCAACATAATTAACCAACAATTCCACATATCTCAATAAATTATCAACATCCCAATAAACCAAATCAACATAATAAAATCCAAACCACTAAATATAATCCTCAAATAATCTTATTACCCTTAGGACCTAAATCCACTATCCTCAGCTAATATTGCTCATGGTTCCTATTCTTGATTCCTAGTTAAACCATCAAAACTATCTAAAAATATTGAATGCAATTGAATGAGTTATCAAAAACTCAGTAAGCAATAAATAGATATTAGTATGTAAACATGAGCCAATACATAATGCAAAACAAAAACAAAAAATTATCAAATCCTTTAGTATAAGCATAACTGAACAACATCATATACAAAACATATTCCATGTTTAACTCCCATAATAGAGACTTAGAGTTATGCAAACCTCGACGGCCAACTGAGTAGAAACAAAATGTGAATCTTCCCCTTATTATTTTTAAAACCCCAAGTGTGCACACAGGAAAGACCACGTAGAAAACCACTTTTTTTTACAAAGTGGTTGTATCAGAAACAGAGATATTGGTACTAACATTACAACAGAGGCCATAGTTTTACACTCATGGTAAGGTTGGGACAGAAGCAGAAATGGAGAGTCATGCCAAATGTTTACAAATGCAACATTTAATATAAAAACATGTTTCACTTCACCATCACAATCGTGTGTCAACCCATCAATCACACGTTCAAAACACTTAACCCTCACTTTATCAAACCAATAACCAATCTACATTTGTCTCGACATCAAATGTCTAAAAACCAAATAGCAACACGTTAACCCCAAACATGAACACAACTCATAACATGTCCAACACAATCAGCCCATAATCACAACCTGTCACAATACCAACAACCCAAACAGCCACATTATCGAGTCTTCTTAGCCTACAACACTACAACTAGCGACACTTGATATGTCAAGTAACAAACATCTCACAGACTAACAAATCAAGCAATCATACACAGCTTAAAAAGCTAACTTAGCGACTCCCCACTTCACACATAATCCAAACGGCAACCCAAACCACCACAATTTGCGTTCATCCCCTCTTACTCCCCAACATTACAGTCACAAGATTTTCCAAACAACAACACCCAACAATCCACAAAACCAAGTTCTATCATTCAAACATAATTCATTAAAAAAATAAGCAACAACCAACCATTCATATCACACACGTAATAGTACAAAATGGGCCTAGTAATCTAGGTTTCATACCTAATCTCGTGTAGTGTCCTGAGGAATTTGAGAGCAAAGCAACAATATCTTGGGATGTAACTACGTACTATTCTATGAACCAACACAATGACGTCAAAAATTGAGTTCTCACAGCGAGGTATTACATGGCAGTAGGGCTAAAATTGAACAACGGCATTACCTTGGCAGCACTTCGAACATAGGCTATACAATACCATTGCTTCCACTAGTCACAATGGCAGCACTAATAGAGAGGATAAATATGGATAAAATGGGATCTAAAGAGAATGAGAACGAATGAGACACTGAAACTGGTAGAGATACAAAGAAGCCAAACATAGAGATCAGAGAGACTCACCACTAACATCGATAATGTGGGACGATGTTGGCAATGGAGTCCATGAACAAAGATGGTGGTGTACTGAGTACACTATGAAAAATGCCAATCTCAGGGCAAAGAAACACACACACACCACAAGAGAGAAATAGAGAGGGGATGAGGCAATGAGGCTTACCAGCTTTGTCACACACAGCCGAGCACGATGGTTGACACCAAGCACTGAGGAGGGAGTGTAAACCCACGGGATTTTGCTACATGAAGAGCAACTGACGATGGCACTAACAGTGGTGATGGAATTGACAATGGCAATGGCACTGCACGATGGGGAGAAAGAGAACTGCAAGGGTGAAATTCCTTTTGAGACACTAAAATGGCGTAGGGGATTTGGGGAGAACGGGAAGAGAGAAAATAGGAAAGAGGGAGAAACTGCCAGGGAGAGGAGCAAAAAGAGTAGGGAAAATGGAAGAGTGAGCTCTCCTTCTTGGTTTGGGCCTAGTGTTACATGAATGTAAACATCTAATCAAGGAACTTTGTCTCTATTTTCAAATCTATACTTTTTTCTCTCTCTATATGAGTGTGATTGCCTTGCATTTTTTGTATTTATTTTGACTAAAAAGTAGAACTCCAACTCCAAAGAATTATAACTTTGAAAGAAATATTAATAGAATATTAATTGTTATTGACATATTTTGCCAATCGGTCACTGGGCTCGTTCTCTTGCAATATAAGGAAGGTGAAAGCTTGAGGTTGTTGAAACACTTTCGATGCCTAAGTGAGTTCATTGATCCTTAGAGAGAATTCTTTATATTATAGAGAACATGAGAGAGCATTCTAACCTGGGATTCGGATTTTACACCTCATGTCGAGGTGATATCCCGTATCCTGTGTTAGAGACGCCCGTCCTCCGTATTGGGTACCATGTCGTCACCTTTGATGGTGCATGGCTCCCTTGGGTCGTGTCCTATGTGGCAGGTTGGTGAGTGCAACCATCTTCCGCACATTTTGTCAGGGACAAAGGTTCTCGCCAGGATCTCTATCCATGTTTCGTAGCTAGCCCTTTAATATGGCATCGCTCTGCTAGAATGTGCAAATGCAAGGTCATGTTAGAGAGGATGTTGTCCTATTGTTACACGTCTACCTCCTTCCCGCACTGGCCCTAGGCATCCTTCTGATTTTGTCTCGTGTGCCAATTATTCTTTGGCTGTTGGGCCTCCCGGGAACAAGTTAGGCCTACCCTTGGGGTGGGAGGGGGGAGGGGGGAGTGCACATCCCGTCCATGATTGCATAAAAAGAGTAGTACTGGATGGAAGTGGACGACCATATGGTTTATGAAACGGACTACCATATCTTCCTGTGCACTGGTTCAAATGATTTAAGGATTTTATTGATTATTAGTAATGAATAACGATATATACAAGTTTCAAATTTACAAATATCGTGCAAACATTTTATTAAAAAAAAAAATGAACTCCATCGTGACAAAGTGTGAAAAACTAACTTTTTCTCAGCAAGGTTCACTTTTCTACAAAAACAACTTGCACAAAACTTGTATATTTGAAATTTATCTTTAGCATTACTCGATCTACTAGTACTATATAAGAACCAAATTTAGAAAGAATGTTGGTTTATAAACTATTGGGTAATACAAAAGCCCATGAAGCTCGATTGGGTGCCCACTTAGCAATGTCCCACCAATTGAGAAAATTCTGGGCCACGTGACTGAAAACATACCGAAAAGGGAGCCCATTTACATCCCAATATTTCAAAAACCCATGTGCATGATGAACCTATAATTAAGTGGGAATGGGTCGATGAATTGTGCGTATTGTTCTGGTTTTTGGGACTATAAACAAGCATAAAATTGAACAATAGCCATGCATTTTTTGATCGTAGGTCCTTCTCATGAATCCCAAATTTTTTTTTTCTAGGAATTAATCCCACACAGCCTCAAAGGCATGTAGCATGTAGAGAAATGTGTTAGAATATTACCATACTTATAATATATTCATAATATTTTAGTTCGTATGATAATATGAGTTATTCTCTAGCCTATCAGTTTATTATGTAAATAAATCAATATCAATTGATTTATTGTATTTCTATTATTTCTCTAGCCTCATTTTTTTCTATATAAATAGAGACATATGCTATGTATTTAAGAACACTTGAGATGAACAAAGATAAAGCGCCCTTCAAATTATCTCTCCCACCTTCTCCCTTCCCTATCTCTTTTTCTATTTTATTTTATTTTATTTTCTTCAAGATGTTCTATAAACAGAATGTTACCTTTAGTTTGAAATTCCGCATTCACACTATTAAACGATCGGACTAATTTCTCTCTAGAATTACACGAGTCGCATTTACGAGAAAATCTTTGGTGAGAGCATGTACACATCCAAAGTTAATTGGAACTTTACCCTCCGTGCCAAATGCAATAAGAAAAAATGAAGCCTGTGGAGAGAGACTCGAGAGTACTGCAATTGCCTTATTTTCAAAAAGTGGGAATGATAACCATGGCCATTCTGTCAAAGGCATGAATATGGCTACAGCTACTCAAAGGGGACCAGTTGCGTGCTTATCCACTGCGCGCAGTTGGGCTGCAAAATTAGCTATAGAAACTGTCTTACATGCATACTATATATAGATTCCCATCCATACCTTCCCAATTCTCCACCCCTTAAAGGCTATCTATCATCATCACAGCTCCCAAAACACAACCATTTCTAATAATGCAATTTAAGTTTCTTGCAGATGTTAGGCCAAAGTATGTGGGGATGCATGTGCAACATACTGATTATGATGACTGATCAAGCTGATCAAGCTAGCTATCATGCAAAAGGCAAGGACAATGAAATTATAGAACAACAGTATCATCAGTATGGCTTTGATTTTGACATCCATGATCAAAGAAACTAGGACAATCGAGAAGACTCCAAGGAAAAAACAACACCCGGCCACGATAACTTTTCTGCAGCAGAATGATTACAAATATCCACAAGCTTGTTCAGTTCCTCAATCGCTAGTATGCTACCATCCATTTTATTCTTCATGTGTAGTCATAATCCAGGTTTTGGAAGAATCTCCTCCAACAAAGTATACTTTATTCGAGATGGTGAGAGAAGTACGTGGAAACAGTTGAAAAAAAAAAACAAGTATGCAAGGTAAGCCTCGTTTAGATTTAGATATAAGATAATAAAGTTTTAAATTAAAGTTAAATAAAATATTATTTTTTAATATCATTATTATTTTGAAATTTGAAAAACTTAAATTGGGATTTGAAAAGTTAAAATTGTTTATTATTTTTTATGTGAAAATTTTAAAAAATTGTAATGATAAAATAAAATGAGATAAAATACTTTTTAAATTCAAACGAGCCCAACTATTGGAAAAGAGAATCTTTGAGAGCATCATGACTCAAAACACAAAATACTTTTTAATTTTAAATTATTAATTTTTAGAATAAATCTGGTGATAAACGATTCTGCGCATTAATGCGCACCTACTCAACGTGATTGGTAAAAAAGACAGACTTTAATAAATATTGTGTCAATTTAAATTTTGAATATGAAAACAGCAGTATTGGTACATAAATCGGTATGCAAATTTGTTTGTAGGTAGCAAAACTCTAATTTTTATCATATGATTATTACCTAATCATTATTCAAATAAAAAACTAATACAACTTTTACAAATTTCAAAACCAAAAGTAATCTTAAAAACAATTTTTTAATTTATCATATTTTTATTCAATTTTTTCTCTCTTATTTTTTAAAATTCAATAAAATATTTCAATTCAAACTATTTTATTATTGCTCACAAAATTTAAAAATATTTCGAGTGTTAAAACATGCCATAAGTCCTTTTGCACTCAGAAAATAAAAATGGTCAAATCCTATATATATATTTCGCTACCAAAAGAAAAAGAGATTAATTTACCCTGTCTTTAATTGGCTGCTTCAAAGTTATCTTCTTATTTAAGTTTGATTCTTTTTAACTTTTTGTTTGCTGAGCCTTTAAGTAAACACAGGGAGTAGATCAGCATGCAAAGAACTTATCTTTCTGATTTGGTACCAGTTTAATTAAAGAGAATACTTTAACATGAAAGGCTGATCTGGAGGGAATAGCTTTGCTCAAAAGCCTCCATAACCACTTTCTACACCTTGTTTCCCAATCATTACAAAGACCAGTGTGTCTGTTTGTTTTACCTCTGGATCAGTTTTAACTTTAACTGGGGATAATTGCTGTATGCATCGAGGCCTGTCATCTATGCCAAATCAAATGACACTTGCTTTTAGGTTTATAGAAAGATCAATTATATATTGACCAAAGAAACTAAAACTAAAAGGGTTTTGCACAAAAATTTAATTACAAGTGAACCATATATGTATTCATGTACGAAACCTTTTTTCCCTTTTCCATTCTTTTTTTCTTTTTTTAACATGGATATATGACAATAATGGTCATCAAAGATGTGCATAAACCATGCATGTTAAGAATATAATACTTTTTTTAAAAGAAAATAAAGGTATCTCAATTTTATTGATAGCCCTCACTTATAACAGAGAAAATCCATAGTTACATTCATACGCCTGGGGGTTACAAATAATCAAAAAATCCAAACCCAGGTCTCAAGAAAAAAAAGACCCAAAACAAAACCACAAATCATTATACATAATAATAAAATCCATAAATCATTATACAAAATAATAAAATCTATCCATTCTCATTAGACTAAGGTTTTGAGATAGTCAATTTTGCAGGTCACTGCATGTGTATATATACATACACAGAATTGTCACTTAATATGAGATCTAAGTTGAGTCTGCCTTAACTGAGACAAATTTATGGCATCCATCAAATTGACAATTTCATCAGCCATCTGTAGTCTCAATGAACTTGACCTACAACATGTGGGTTTTAACCCTTTTTTTTTTTTTTTTTTATCAACGTGCATGGATGATCAGTACTGGATATATAGTATTAATTTAGACTTTAAATATTATGCTTCACCTAAATGATCCAGCTACAGAACCATCTGTATGGTCAACTCGTTGCATTCGGTAAATTATTCCTTAGCACTAAGCTTTCTCAATTACAAATCGGCTCTAATATTTGGCTTTGATAAAAGAAATGGTATTAATATTCTGTTCATTAAAAAAAAAAAAATTTTGCAATCTTCTTACTCTACCAAATTCCTATCTACTTATTCTTTTCTAATTCTTAAAGTTTTTCTTCATATATATCTTTGTATTCATAACTCCAGTATGCCCTTGGGGACAAGAAGAAGACAGCTTAACTTAGTTGTTCACTTTCACAAAACTTTTCAACTCATCTAATTATTACAGTTTTTTCAAATTCTCACACAAAATAAAATAAACAAATTAACTTTTTCAAATTCTAATACAAAAATAATATTAAAATAATATATTCTAATAGTATTTTACTCAATTTTCAACTTTAATCTCCACTTATCTTTGAAAACATACGAGGACTACTTGATTAGTGAATTTTCACTTAATAGTGGGTTTTAAAATAGAGAAATGTTACAGCCACAAAGAGATTTCACAAAAATAAACTCATAAATTAACGTGGTTTCATATAATATATACATTAGATCTATTTTACAATAATAATAGTTTTACAATTTAACATACTACATCAAATTACGTTATTTTGTAAATTTACTTTTATAAAATATCTTTTGTGGTTAAAACATTTCTAAAGATATTTATATATATATATATATATATATATATATATAATGAAAGCATCTATTATTATCTTTTTTTCATTAGTTTATTTGTTGTCTTCCAACATATCAGAATAATGCTGGTGCCTAATCAAACCTTGTAAATTAGTGCCTTTAAAACTTAAAAAAATTCCCATATTATATTAATTTCTATCACTTTTCTGCGCTCCAAACAATAAAATTCAAAAAAGTTGAAAATTTCACTGTAATATTAGGTACATCATGAGCAGCTTTTCAGAAAAACAGAAAAGAAAAACCTCAATAACCATCCAAAATATGGCTGGCCTTGTTGGCCATTAATATTAAGCTTAATAAACACTCCATCTTACAAAAGCTTTATGCACGTCTTTGCACATGGGTCCTTGGAGCCACGTGAAATATGATCCATAGACACGTGCATGCGCTCCTCAGAATACTCTCCCGGAGCTTTTTGCAGAGGTTTATTCAGCTTTGGGAAAAGGAATCGCATTGGATGATGAATGTAAGCAATTCAACACGATTTGTTAGAACACAGCATAAAGATCGAGAAGACAATACTGTCAAGCCGTCAAAAAGACACAACAATTGCTTATATCTGCGTGTGTGAGTGCGCAAAGTGCAAAGCAATATTCCTATAAATATATATAATTAAGAAGCTTATCCATGAGATTTTTCATGAGGGAATCTTTAGGGCTTCACGTCACTTACTTGCCCCCTTTGATACAAACATGTCTTAGAGAATGGGAGCGTTTCCCATAGACCAAAATTAATATAAAAATTCCCATTTAATTATTAATTAGTAAGTGAGTTTACAATATTGCTAATAATTGGCAAAGAGAGAGATCCCCATGCATGATGATGATACCCCCACCATTAAAAAAGGATCTTGTTTTGAGAATAACCCACCCTGGCGACTCGGTGGGTTGCATGGTTTCCAGTTTCCTAGCTATGATTTGCCCTTTGCAACTCTGAAATAATTGATTTGGAGGGCGCCAGGAATGCCTGTGCTCATGGAATTCAGAGATAAATTTCTACATATCCTAGTCAGTGTTTTAACATAGATAGTAAAAGTGAAAAACATTGTCTATGTTTAAATCAATGATTGATATTTTAATTTTTTTAAAGTTATAATGGATTCCCCTATAAATTGTGTTAACACAGACCAATTTATGCGTAGTAAAACTCATTTTCAACAGTTCTATTCGCTATATTTGAAGTCAACTGCAAGATTTTACACCTTGTTAAATAAAAAGAAAAGGCTCAGAAACATAAACTAGCTGTTAGTTCAGTACCTGCATCAATATGCTGTCTGCTCTCTGCCTGCTAGCAAACAGTTGCAAATAATAGCAAGGAATGACTACAAAGAGAGGTAGATCCGATAGAATGTTGAAGAAAACGGCAGCAATTATGGTTCTTTATCAAACAATTAATACCCGAGAAATATGGGTTAGTGTCCAGGCAGGCAGGAGGATCAGACAAGAAAAGTTTAATGCACCTTGGTAAAACTAGTCATTTCAAATCTACGAGGATGGTGAGACACATCATGTGCGTTTTACATATATATGACATAGAGCTAGCCCTAGGTCTAGAGCTATATATATCTTGTTTCTTCATTTAACATTCTCTCCTGCTCCCTTTGTATACATAAAAGCAAGCATAAACTTCAGAAGACACCTACCCAATAAAATATACATGAGTTATGTTAGTTTACAAATCTTATATGTAACGCATCACTAATTCTAGGACCCTTGCATTATAATCATAAACAAGAATCAAAATACCAGTACATTTTTCTCATAAGCTGTTGTGGCGGGTTTCTATGTCAGCGCTATGTCAATAAGAAAGCTTGCACATAAATTTGTTTAATATACATACATACACACACATCTCTAATATCTGCTCCGCCATTTAAAAAATAGAGCACAAAACGAAATGTGAGAAGGATGTAAAGTGGCTTAAGTTATAATGGGTCATGTTTGATGGAGAACATCTGAGAGAGTGCATTACACATAAAGGAGGCGGGCAGGTTTGGTAAACATGTTTTATCTCAAAATTCTCATCTCAATTTAAAATTCGCATCTCATCATTACAACTTTTCCAAATTCTCACATAAAATATAATATACAATTTCACTTTTTTAAATCCCAATATAATTTTTTCAAGTTTCAAAACAATAATAATATTTAAAAAGAGTATTTTAAACTTTCATCTCAACTCGATCAAAATTCTCATCTCTACTCCCAAACCTAAGTAAAAAAATGCATGGAGGTAGTTTCACAATAGAGTATACTGCCAAACAAAACAGGTACTGGACCATCTATCTTATGCCAATATTGCTAGCTTTGATGATTTCTACCAAGAAAATGGGTCTTCTTCTTCAAAAAGGGACCCCGGTTATTACGACCTGGAACTCCTTAGCTGTAATGGAGTTGCGCGCAGCCATGCTTCTGCAAGAAAACAACCCTTGTAGACCCTGGCTACTTCATGCATGGGTCCAGTGGTCCCAAACCTATGGGAACAGGAATTACAGCAGAGACATATGCTATACGATAGTAATGGGACCTTTATCTTATCCAAAGAGAGAGAATTAATCAAACACTTTTATTCTTCAATAATGGGACTGCTCAAACTTGTGGTGAGAGGGGGGATAAATCACAATAGACTTTGTATTCTAGCTTCAACTATCAACCCTTTACACTTTGCATTCCTATCAACACTCAAAAACATAAGAGACCGGAATTTGTTAACTTTTTAGTAGTTAGATGGTGCAATGTGTGGTGTAAAATCCTTCAAATATAGGTATTCTTTTAAGATGCGAAGTATAAAAGGCTGATAATTGGAAGATGCAAGATGTATTTTCACCAATATATATAAAACATCAAGAACTGACAAAGTAGATAACTGCCAAATTACTACTATGTACTTCACTAACTAAGGAACAACACTTCACACCAATAATACAAAGACAACGGTACAAAGCACTACCAATAGTACTTCTTCAGCCATGGTTACTTCCACTGTTCCATGGGCCTCACATCAAACAGTTGCTGCTCAAGCTCCCACCACCTGACCATGTAGTTACCCTACTTATGGTCCTTATCGAGTACTCCTGTTTTGATTCCCACACGTCAGCTTGAGACGCACCAATCATAACATGAATCCTGCATGCATCTTAACCTCCATGTATGTAGTCGTGGATTTGGATTATGTTTAACATACTACTAGAACTGAATTATAGAAGATTGGCAGATGATTTATGCAAGAGAATTATTTAACAAAAAATAGCTGAAGACGGTGCTGCAAAAACTCTAAAAAAAATCAATCAACTTTGTCTTAGTAGGAAAATATTAAAAAAAAAAATATTGCTGAGTAATTTATGAAGATTCTTAACATTAAAGGGCGATCTTTTGACATGTGAAACCCTTAAATGACCGATCCTATAATACTACACTGATCATACTAAAATGGTTTCGGCACCAAAGGCTGCTGATCATCTGGAACTTGGAGTGGTCCTTGTAATGTAGGACTCAGTATAAAAAAAAATAAAAATGACACCGTGGAGACAGGCTAGGGTTACACATGGTGACATGGCAAGAGAGTTGGGTTATACTGTGGGCAGGAGGTAGTAGGAAGGAACTGTCCCTTTTATAAAAGGGGACGGTAGAGTGTGTGGGGATAGTGTGGGCGCGAAGGGAAAGGGGAAGTTAGAGAGCCTTTTTAAAAGACAACCCCATCGGGCCATCTATCCATATTCATGTGCATTCATTAATCAAATGTTGGTGAAATAAAAAGAAAAACCTTAAACCAAATTCCCCCCCACCCGGGGGCCGAAATATGCATATGCTTTTATAGTAAAAATCCCTCCTTGAACCACTTCTTCGATCTTATCAACCATTTATATCCTCCCTATCTTAATTTCTTTCCCTTCTAGCTGGCCACATCATCATTGGGATATGTTGCGGGTGTAAATGTAGAACCTTATCCAAGAATCAAGGGGATGGAAGGGTAAAGCAGTAATTGAAACATCACCCAAGATAACTAAGCTGAATAGGTTTTACATTCAGACTCACTTTGCTTAATTTTCGAGTAATTGATCTATTGTGCATCTTTATCTTCTTTTCTTTTTGTGTCTCTGGTAGTTGAACCAAAGGATGGATCCATGATGACTTGACGGCTATACTTGATAACTATCACACACTCATTGGCTTCATCCTGAGTCAAATATAAGAGCTGAGAGTCTTGAGTTTTTATGGACATAATTATACACAATTAAAGATAGTTGAGACTCTTTGATGCTTTTGAGTGTTTTGTCATATATAAGGTTTTGAGCTTGAATCCGATATGAATTACTGGTAGTTATTAACTAGTAAGACTAGAGTGTAAACTATGTTACTCAAATTTAATATGTGAAAGTCAAATATTCCTCTTATCCTTTTGATCAAGAGGGAAAAAGAAAAAAAAAAAAGAGAACATTGATATTCCTATAATTCTTTTTACAATTTTTAATATAGTTATATTTTAACATATTTTATATAAATATCATTTATTAATTTAAAAGTTATATAGGAGATTATGAAAATGGTAGTAAAATCTATCATTTTCCAAAAAGAAAAGTTATTTATATTTTAATTTGGAAAGTATAGGTAATATAATATAATATAATGTATTCCTATAGGCCATGACATAGGTCATAGGTAGGGAGAGATCTAGATAATACAGTGGTGTGGTGCCAGGCTGCCAGCTATGAACTTGAAGGATCAGAGGTTCGTCAGACGGAGGGTCGAAGCTGGCATTTTCTTTCTGGCCTTTCTTTTTCTCCACCATTTTCCCCTATTTACACTCGAAACACTCGTTTTAAATCCCACATTCTTCATTATTCTTCTCTCTCTCTTCTTCTTCCCTCTCTCGATTACTTGAAAGCTCTCCTCCTTCGTTAGAGTAGAGAAAAATGTATTTCCTTTGAGAGAGAGAGAGAGAGGGATTCGTTCTTCTTCTGCTGGAATAACATAACAAAAAGAACGAACAACGATGGTTACTGCTTCTCCACGCCCCACCGCTAGTGAAAAGAAGCACTGGTGGCTTACCAACAGAAAGGTAAAACTTTGGTTCTCCATATATCTTGTGGGGTTCTTTTAATTGCATTAATCATCAAAGTCGAAAACTTTGTTTGTAATCCATGATTATGTCAGTCAAAATGAATATTTTTCATCTCGAAATCTTTCTTTCTACATGCAAGTTTAACCCACTGAGGTTTTGATCATTCTGGTAAATATGTAGATGGTGGACAAGTACGTTAGAGATGCTCGTAATCTCATAGCAACCCAAGAGCAGAGCGAGATTTCCTCAGCACTGAGCCTCCTCGACGCAGCTTTGGCCCTCTCGCCCGGGCTCGAGCATGCCCTGGAGCTCAAAGCCAGGGCTCTGCTATATCTGCGGCGGTTCAAGGACGTGGCCGGTATGCTCCAAGACCACATTCCGAGCCTGAAAATGGCTAACGATGACTCGGGATCTCTTACATCCGAGAACTCGTCCCAGCAGCTCTCGAGGGAGCGAGTTAAGCTTCTTGGGTCTGGTAACTTGGCCTCCGACTGGGCTTGTCGGGATCGGGATCGGGATCCTAGTTTCAAGTGCTTCTCTGTCTCGGACTTGAAGAAGAAAGTCATGGCGGGGCTATGCAAAAACTGCGACAAAGATGGACAATGGAGGTAAAAGATTTATTCCGATCCAATTAATCCATTGGCTTTGAATTACTGTACGTTTATTCTTTCTTGTGAATTTATTTAATGTAAAGCTGGAATGTTATATTGGTTTGAGTAAATGCACAGCCTGCCATCATGAATTCGTCGTTCGTCACCCGTTAATATTCACTTCAATTTACTAGCCTCGTTCAGCATAAAGAAAATTAACTCTTCTATTTAAAGTAGAAGAAAAGACAAATTTATCAAAGCTTTGTAATTTTCAAAATCTCGTTGCGATTCAGTCCGTCGTTTCCCCAAGTGCAAACTCGTTCACGTTAACTCAGTTCCTCTCTCTGCGCCATTGATGCAGGTACTTGGTTCTGGGGCAAGCTTGTTGCCATTTAGGGCTGATGGAAGACGCCATGGCTCTCCTCCAGACCGGCAAGCGCCTCGCCAGTGCTGCATTCCGCCGCGAAAGCATATGCCGGTCCGAAGACAGCTTCTCCGTCTCCTCCACCATCACCATCTCCACCACAACCCCTCCCACCACTCCGCCGAGTGATCCGACCGATACCGAGAGCGTAAACCAACTCATCAGCCACATAAAGCTCCTGCTCCGTCGCAAGACCGCCGCGCTTGCTGCCCTCGATGCCGGGCTTTACTCCGAGGCCATCCGCCACTTCAGCAAGATCGTCGACGGCCGCCGTGGCGCCCCTCAAGGGTTCTTGGCCGAGTGCTACATGCACCGAGCGTCGGCCTATCGATCAGCTGGTCGAATAGCCGAGTCTATCGCTGATTGCAACAAGACTTTAGCTTTGGACCCGAGTTGCATTCAAGCTCTCGATACAAGAGCGTCTCTTTTGGAAACGATCCGGTGCTTGCCGGACTGTCTGCACGACCTTGAGCATCTGAAGCTTTTGTACAACTCGATTCTACGGGATAGGAAGCTTCCTGGGTCAGGTTGGAAGCGACAAAACGTGAGTTACAGGGAGATTCCTGGGAAGCTCTGTGCTCTCACTACCAAGATTCAACAACTGAAGCAGAGGGTCGCTTCTGGGGAGACCGGGAATGTGGATTACTATGCTTTGATTGGGTTGAGACGTGGGTGTTCGAGATCTGAGTTAGAGAGAGGGCATTTGTTGCTGTGTTTGAAGCATAAGCCGGATAAAGCTATCAACTTTATTGATAGGTGTGAGCTTGCAGATGATCGCGATCTTGATTCGGTGAAAGACCAGGCGAGGATGTCAGCGTTGTTGCTGTACAGATTGCTACAAAAGGGTTATTCCAGCGTAATGGCTACAATTATGGACGAGGAAGCGGCCGAGAAACAGAGAAAAAAGGCCGCAGCTGCACTGCAAGCAGCACAAGCAACCGCAATACCAGTCCAGCAAACCCAGGAATCTCAATCGGAATTGGAAAACACTTCCTCTTCTTCCAAGTCTTGTACGAATACGTCGGTTTTCCAAGGGGTGTTTTGCCGGGACCTTGCTGTGGTTGGAAGTTTGCTTTCACAAGCTGGTTTTAACCGTCAAATTCCGATGAAGTACGAGGCATTGAGCTGCTGATTGGATCAATGGAGTTGGTTGGCTGAGAAAATTCAAGTTCTTTGAGATGTTACCGGCAGGGGAATCTCTGGTTCACCTTCCTCTATTCTGTACAAAATATATTTTTACAGTACTGCCGGAAAATTTTTGTCTCCCATTTTCATGTTTCCTTATCTACCACATGTACAGAATTTTCAGTATCGGATTTTCTACTTTTGGGGTTTGTACAGCTTCTTATGATCTATCAGCGTTCAAATATGTATTAAATTTCCCAGCTTTTTAGCTTTGCTTTCAACGTTTCCTTTCGCTCGATCGGCAACATCAATGGTTGTTGGCGTTGGAAAGATAAGTGCATCTGTACTGCTGTTGTAATTGCAGTGAGTGGGTCAGAGAGAGTGACAGAGAGTGAGAGGGAGAGGTAACTCTGCTTTTCCGAAGTAAGTAAACTTATCTCTCGATTTCAAAAATCTCGATTAATTTTAATAAAAGGAAATAATTATATTAATAAATTATAAAATAATTGTTAAAAATTATAGGTGTATCATCGTTCTGTTGCCCTTATTATTTTGTTTTCAACTTCCGCCGATAGTTTTGCGACCTGCACCCTTTTGGTGCCATGACTTTGAGTGTACCGGCGGGTAATGGAGATGAGATCATGAGGCAGTGAACCCCAGAAGATAATGTGAAATCAGAACAGAGGAAAAAGTTGTCAGTTTTATTCTCAGGTCTGGCTTTGCAGTTTGTACAAACAACTGAAAGGGCTAATACACTGTCTTTATTGAGTGTGGCAACCACAAAGAAAAAAAAAAAAACTGATACATATACAAACAAAATATATAAAATGAATTTATAAAATGATGTAATTTTATGAAATGTATTAGATATATTTTATAATAAAAATAATTTTAAAATCTAACGTATCATATTAAATCACATCAATTTTTAAGCTTATTTTTATATAATTATTTTGTAACTTTTCATGCAGTATCCATATTTACTCAATTTTTTTAAAAAGATTGTAAAGTGATTGCGCACTTCACGACTGTAAATATCATTTTTATTAAATTGGGGGCAAACTCAACTTATTATCATTTGTTTTCAAATAAATTCATAAATTTTTAATAAGTGTTTTAGCCACACAAAATTTCGTAAAAACAGATTTACAAATTAACATAATTTTATATAATATGTTAAATCTATTTAATAATAAAAATTACTTTGTAATTTAACGTATCATATTAAATCACGTCAATTTATAAATTTACTTAATCTCTTTGTTGCTAAACATTTATCTTTATACAATTATGTTTTAAATTATAAATATTTTAATAAAATAACTTCTAAAAATAATATGATTTTACAAAAGTACCTTAATTTTAAAACATGGTATCTAAAAAGTTGTATAAAGATTTATATACTTTTTTTTTGTCTAATATATTGTACTGTTTGTCGGATGGATAGATATTTCTTTCACAAATCATGCATTTAATAACCTTTTCCTTAACATCTTTTAACGTAATATTAAGTTATAAGTACATAAATAAAACATAATAAATAATTTTTTAATTATTTAATCACATTATTTATAATCAATATTTAACATTATTAAATTCCCACATTATGTTTATCTCTTCGAATTACTGCTAACATAAAAGCACCCAACATGGTTTTAACATCGAGAGCTGTGGCATTAAATATATGGTTGTTTTGCCTAACAGACAGAGTAATTAATTGTAAAGAGGGCCTTTTAAAGAGGGTTGTTGGGAATCAATGAGCTTTTCAACTTCCAAGTCTACATTAATGAGGTTAAATAATTCAACAGGAATTTTTTCCATTGACCTATTAAATTAAATTATTTAATTTTTAAAAGAAGAAAAATATACACTTTATAACCATTTTAAATGGAAAATATTAAAGATATTCACAAAAAGACTTTTTTATATTTTATATATTTTAATGAAAGTGATATGTAGATGAGAAAGCCACATGGATATATAAGTTTTTTATGAGTACAGTTAGGGTTATTATTTTAAAATATTCAATATTTTTATATAATATATTTTTAAGAGTATTGCTAGATACAATCGTGAGGTACTTAAATGCCGTATAATTCTTTTTAAAAAAATAAAAATAAAAATTTTTTTTACAACATTTACACAAAACTCATCTTATCTCATCTCAACTTATTATTACAACTTTTTCAAATCCCCATACAAAATATAATAAATAATTTCACTTTTTCAAATCTCAATACAAAATTAATATTACAAAATTATATTATAATAATATTTTATTTATTACTATTTAAAACATCTCATCCCATCTCATCTGTATAACCAAACGGGGCCTTATACTCTATAAATACAACTTTTTAGATCAAATAGCATGCATATGGCTTCCTCTTCCTTTCAAAGGAAAAGCCCTATGAAAAGGTGGCATCGTTAAGCAACTAACTAATCAAGTTTGTCACTTTGCTTGGAAAATGCTGAAGTACTAATTTTTTTATTTTAGTGCTAAAATAGGCTGTTTTTTGCTTGGTCAAGACTCAAAGACAGCTACCACACATGTTAAGCCACATATTAATTAAGTACAATTACGTCTTTTTATAATCATTGTTGATTTCAAAAACTTTAGTTATAGTTAAACTATTTAATTTAGTTATAGATACCACAAAGTCTCTTAACAAAAATGGAATAAAAAACCAAAAGAAGAAAAGTTTATAATCATTTTATTCAAACGAAAATTCTATTTATAAGTTGGTTCGTATAATAAAATATTTATATAATATAATTTGATTCGAAAGATAAGATTTTAAATTTGAGTCTTATGATAGTTTACTACCTTCTACCAAGTCATTTATTATTTGCTTTCTCTTTTAATTTAATGATTAAAGATGTAACTATTAATGAAGTTGTATATTTTTTTAATTTTTTTCTTAATAATTAAGGATGTTAAAAAAAATAATAAATAAAAATTTCAAATACACTTATGAAATAATAAATGGTTGGTAGAGTTATAGGAGAAAGTAAGTCTAACATTTTCTCTCACTCAAACTGTACTTATCTTAACTTAAGAGAAATAAATAAATGTCATGTAATCATTTTTAAAAAGTGAATAAATTTTTTAAATATTCACTTTTTAAAAATAATTTTTTTTTATTTTTTTAAAAAGGCTTGATTACTTTTGGTACCCTAACTTAACTTAAGAGTACTGCTACGGCTATCGCTGGGGGCTCCCGTTAGGTCAAAATATTTTTTTTTTTTGTTTTTTTTTCACATCATTTTTTTAATAGTTTTAAATATTTAAAAAAATATAAAAAATTACAATAATATTAAAAAAAAATTCTTAATCACTAACAAAAGAAAATGAAAAAAAAATGGGAGCGGTGGCCCCAGCGAGGATATAACATTTTCCCTTAACTTAAGCCCTAATTTTTTTTTTTCAATTGTAACTTTTGTTTCATTGCAAAGGATTAAAGAAAGGAAACCCTCATTTTATTTCTGACAAATTGGACAAAATCATGCTTCCACGCCACTCAATGATTATGTTGGCCTTTTTTTTTTTTTTTCCCTACTAGACTCCCTAGCTAGCAAATCGAGATGGCATTGTTATCTATGAGCATTGAAAGATGTTATAACTTTTAAATCATTTAGACTATAATTGGGTTGAAATAGGACATGATCACTCTCTATATACTCACATGTTGCTCGATTTCCAAGTTGTTAAACTAATTATTGTAACCAACGCACTCGATATGGATCAACGACTCTCACTCACTTTTTTATAAGCTATGGAAATTTTTCTTTGGCCCACTTTTTGCCAACTATCTTGTTCCTTTCTTTTTTTAATTAATTAATGCATATTTCCCTTGCTCGAAGAAATTAAAAATGGTTATCGTATGGAGGAAAATGAAATCCAACACAACCCATGTTCTCAAAATGACAACCCACTTCTGTGCTTGCTAACTCCATTGTATGTGACATTCCTCACAGCTCACTTCTGCTGAGCTATTTGATTCTTTTGATATTTTGACGTTCAAATTAAGCCAAAAGAAAAGCCTTACTCTAGCTGGAAGCTTTGTATTTTAAGCTCCACGTGACCATAGATTATAATATTTCAAAGTCTATGAAAACAATCTAATTTTTGGCTGATTTTGAATGGGAACGATACTTTAATGGAAAAATTCTACTTCTACTCCGATTCACGCACTCAGGTTTTGAATTTCAGAGAAGAAACATGATAGAATAGTTTGGATAGGATTCGCTTGACTCTTGATCCTTGGCGACACGTGAAGGTAAGTTGGCTCCCATCTTTGACCTTTATTCTTCCATTGGACCTATGATATTAATTATAATACTACTCTCAGGCCATTTTGTGTATATATAGTTATGAATTATGTAAATGTTGTATATTTTTTTAAAAAATAATGAAATTTATTATTAAAAATTAATATTTTAATATAAATATCATATTTTTTTTAAAAAAGAACGTGATCTACTCTGCAAATATTATTTAACTTTGGAAGCATAATTTTTTATTTTCTTGCGGCGAAAGAAAAGGTGTTACTCACGACTCACGAGGGGCACCTAATTTTTGTTTTTACTTTATTCTATGGTCAGAGGCTTTGGGGGAGACAAATTTATCTAATCCATGAAATTGGTACTTATTCCGTGAGCATCCAATGAAGAAAATGTGAATAAAGTGGTAAATTCTCTCAATGAGAATCGGTTGTAAAAGGGTAATGTTCTCTTGTTTTTTTCTTCCCTGCAATGTATGGCCTAGTGGCTAATGCTGCACAAAAAGTCTTGACAATTTATCTGGTTTTCTATGTGGCACAGAGTAAGAATGCAAAGATTAAATTTAATCAGTAGTTGCATTAATTTAAATGTAATTGATTTATAAAAAAAAAATGGGTTAAATTCACAAAGAAATCACAGAAAAACACAACTTACAAATTAATATGGCTAAATCAATACAACAGTTTGTAAATTTTATTTTGTAGAATCTATTTGTGAACCAAATATTTCGCATTCTTAAATATATTTGTAAAGGACGTGTCGCATTACCGATTGTGATCGTTAACCTGCAAGTTGTTATGTGGGTGGTATTGTGTGCCTGTGACAACTCTGATGCTTAAATCAATAACAAGTGAGGAATAATAATTCGAGAATATTTAATCAGATGATTCGAAAGTTACCTATCGCCCTTATATATAGGCATAGAGACTCATTGGATGAGTATCATAAATAGATTAATTTTAATCAGATGATTCGAAAGTTACCTATCGCCCTTATATATAGGCATAGAGACTCATTGGATGAGTATCATAAACAGATTAATTTCATATAATGTTTAGCCATTAGGAAGCTTATTCCTGATGTATCGAAATTATCTAATCGTTACGTCGTTCATATTCATAGGTTAATGATTCATCCCTTCTAATATATAGGATGGTTAGGCCTGTATTAGACTACATAGCTCCGTTAAGTAGTTATCCTTTAAAGATGATGGGCCTCGGCTCTAATTTCGGCTAGACCAATATTAAGCCCTCCAATATTCATTTAGTACGATCTAATGATGCTATGGATTACCCTCCACACAACTCTCATAGATAATGATCATATGAGATGTCTTTGGATCCATCTTCCCTCACAAAAAGGAAGATTTTCACGGGAGAGACGAGGGTTGATTGAATACCATAATCAATTGCTTGCTCTAAAATGAATGAATGAAAGATCATTACGTCAAATCACCTGATCAAGCTTCTAGATCATTCACGGGATTTAATACAAGGGTTTGATTGTTGAAATGATATGTTTGCATGTGATTTCTGAAATTATTCATTCATATTAATTAATTAATTAGCATTAATCTCATGCATAGGAAAGCAATAATTAATTAATTAGCATTAATCTCATGCATAGGAAAGCAATAATTACTAAGTATAACTACATGGTTGTGAATTCCATGGGGGTCATTAATCAAAGGATTTTTGATATTTACCACTTCCCATTACTGGACCCTTTTCATAGAATAAAAGCAAGGAAGCAAATCTTAAAAATAATTATTTATGTATTATTTATGTTATGTATAATTTTGAAAGATGATATTTACATTCTTAAGATACGTAAAAATGAATCTCTTTACAAAAAAGTGAATGAATCTGGAACTCACATAGAATTTTTTTTTTTTTTTTTTTTTTTTAATAATGAATGTCATTGGTTTTCAAAAGGACTATGCGGGACTTGTACATTCTAAAACGAGTAATGTTATACACCATACCACCATCTCACTTGCATGTTACTATATATAATGTGACGCATTTATCACCATTTGATGATAAAGAATCATGCAATAAATTATCATTTAACAGTGATAAATGTGTCACATCTTACTTAATATGATGCAAATAGGATAATAGTATGGTGTATATAATTTTCCTTTTCATAATCTAAAATTATTGGGAAAATATAAGATGTGGTTTTTTTAATATTTGGGCAAGAGTGGGGGCCTGTAAAATCAAATTTGAGAAATTAAAACTATATATATATATATATATGTATTGTTTTTGTATTTGTGAAAATGAAAGGTTTGTTGGAAAAATGAGCCATATTTTTTTTTGTTTTTAAGATTTTTTTTTTTTTGGGAATAATTATGGTTTCTTATGTTTTTTGAGAAAACCGAGTAAAATAGAAAAATGGTGCTTTCTGAGAAAATTTTTCTAAACAAAGCGAAGCATTCCCTAAATGTCTGATTCCGTGATGGGCTTATTGTTTTCACGTTGATAATATTTTCCTTTCGTTTCCACAACATCATGTGTTGCATTGGCAGATCATGGGGCTTGTTTTTTCCCTGGATCACCATAGTTTTCCCAAGACTTCGGCTATGTCTTTTGTGGGCTTTCTCTTCCCCTGTTTTTTTATGCGAAGTCTTTATCATGGGCCTTACCTGGCCCTTTTAAGATTTTCCACTGTATCTGGATTCAAATCTCTCTCTCTCTCTCTCTCTCTCTCTCATATATAGAAATAGATACGAGAATTTAAGTCCTCTTAACATTTATTTATGCGGTTCAAGAAATTTAATAGACAATAAAAATATTCTAGAAGAAATATTTTATAAGATTCTTGCCAAAATCTAAGGGCATAAAGTGTGAGGGAGGTAAATACTATAATAAAATGGATCGATACAGTATTGTATTTTCTTTAACTGTAATAAATGTTGTACCTGCTTTATATGTATATCTCTCTCATTTGAAGTAATCAAATTTAGATAAAAACTTAAAAAATCTTGATCTAACGTTGTTAATCATATATATATATATATATGCATCTTTAAAGACACTTTGTACTTTACCATTATTTTTTTAGTACTTTTTCACTCATATTTACAAATCATTGGAAATTACCTCAATACCCAAACATATCCTAAGAGGATTTTTTTTTTTTTTTTGAAATAGACTTCAATTCATTACTAAAAGAAGAAAGTTACAGCTATGACCAATAATTACGGGTACCAAGTCCCGATTACAAGCCACCTACCCATCGGTTGTACGCTCTCCCGTACACAATTTTCATTGCGCCGGACTATGTCTAAAACTTCTAAGCTCTCCAATGACAACGCCATACTGAGATGCGAGACTCTGTCAAAAACAGAAGTGTTCATCTCAGCTCGTCCGCGAGAAAACAACACTAAATATCCTCACCCTCCAAAGGAGGAGAGGCACTACCCAACCTTCACCCTCTATAAGAGGAGAAGATTCACAACCCTCATCCTCAAAGAGGAGAGGTACTTGCCTATTTCAAAAATATTTATTAAAATCCTAATTAAAACACCCATAACAGACTAATAAAAAACAAACTGATAACACTCTATGCTCTCCTCAGCGCCGTACGCACACTCCCTTTTGCCCAACCACTTTATGCGCATCTGTCAGCCTGCACCACACACTGGTAGCCTGCACCATGCACGGGTAGCTTGCACCACGCATTTCCTGCACAAGGGTTGCTTACAACAAACCAGCCAAAACAAACCACTTTCTGCATTCCGTCACCATCGCCAACCCACCATTTTGAAAAAACCGATCAAGGTCACAAGGGCTTCTCACCGTCGCTGGCTTCATCCCCGTAACCATAACCAGCCCACCAGCCCATACACCACAGAATTTATGGATGAAACAGAATCAGAAACAAAACCAGAGACCAGCACAAAATTTATTCCAGAAACAAACTATAACCGAAAGCAAAAAAACTGCGTCTCCCCCACTCCGGCCGCCACCCAAAGAGTCTCCACGCTGGGTTACGTTCGAATTCCACCCCAGAAGCTCATCTTATCCTCCCATGCACCTCAGCCAAAATCCCGAATACCACTCTATTTTCCATGGATGAAACAGAGCACCTTAAACCCCACAGGATTACATCCAAGCCTGCAAGAAACCAAAACACCTCTGGCGGCAAAAACACCCGGACTCTGTCCACACCGGAGACTCTCTGTTTTCCACCACGCCCAGCTACGTGGTATAAAATGGTGGTCAAAACTCAGAAAAACACACTTCAGACCACACCATACCACGGCCAAAAATGCAGACGATGCCCTCCTCCTCCACCGCGCAACCACCACTCCGGCAACCGCGAGATANGAAACCAAAACACCTCTGGCGGCAAAAACACCCGGACTCCGTCCACACCGGAGACTCTCTGTTTTCCACCACGCCCAGCTACGTGGTATAAAATGGTGGTCAAAACTCAGAAAAACACACTTCAGACCACACCATACCACGGCCAAAAATGCAGACGATGCCCTCCTCCTCCACCGCGCAACCACCACTCCGGCAACCGCGAGATATATTGGAGAAAGGCTTCAGGCTCCTTGACCGGGAGGTGGAGCTTTCGACCACCGAAACCACCGCCCAAACGATGCTTGATTGAAAACAGAAAACTAAAGGGTACAAAACAAAGGAAAAGATAACGGAAATGGAACTAAGCTATACGGGAAAACAAAGAGATGGAGGGCACCTCCCTCGGACGGAAGAAAAGCTGCCTTGTTTGTAGAGAGAAGTGAAAGAGGAAAAACGAAAAAAATTGTGCGGTCCTTTTCTAGGCATATCCTAAGAGGATAGTGATACTGTTTTATTGCCTTTAAACGTATTGGTCACTATAACACTAGAGTACACTGGATAAATCAACCAAGATATGGTAATTGTTGCCCAAAAAAGAAAGAAAGAAAGAAAGAAAATTGTCAAGAACTATGCAGTACTTACACCATAAACTCATCAGTATTGCATTGATGATGATTTAATTTCAGTTGAAACATTGATTCTTGTTTACACCTTTGGTGTTACAAATCTAAAAGAAAACAGCATGAATTGTTATTCACTTTTGTTTTCAAAGTAACAAGAATTGCTTTCAATTTTCCAAACTAATGAATAAAGAATCATCCAACTGTCCTCGCAGCCATGTGCATGCCCTCCACCTATACAACTACAAGATATCGGATGCCCCAACAAGGGTGGTGAATCTGAATCATTTGCCAAGCTAGATAGACTGGTCTAACGAAAACTAATCATGCTATATGCATAACAATCGAGCTGGGAACAAGAGCACCACAAACAAATGCATGTGCTGTGACGCAACAAGCCTACTGAACCTTTTCAAGGACTCTCTTCCTGTTCGTGAGATGCCAGAGAAGATGGACTGGTCTTCACCCTTATTGATTGATATCATGGACCTCCCCACAACTATACCGGCACTGATGCCACAAGGTGCAACAAGGGGCCACCAAATTTTGCGGCATTGCTCTCTCCTTGCCTTTCTAATGTCACTAAGCTCTTGGCGAATCACACCCCTGATAGTTTTCATGTAAGATTTCATATCGTGATCTCTTTGGATGCTTCCTTCAGAACCATATGCAGATCGATCACTTAGAACCTCAAGTGGGTGTGGTGAGTTCAAAAACACCATTTGTGCAGCTCGAAGCTGTTTCTCTGCGTCAATGGTATCAGATAGCGAGCAGCTTAGAAGATATAGACCACTGCCTGAAGGAAGGAGATTATGGCTGGGAGAGAATTGCTCATCTGGCTGTAGTATCAAAAGCTCGCCTATTGGAGCATAAAGTAGTCTCTGCAGTTCAAAAAAATGATATGATCAGATAGTTTAGACTTGTAGGAAACTTGTTCGTTTCATTAGTTCAGGCTTCTTTCTGAAGAGTGAAAGTTACTTGATTATTGAGACAAGGATGATTGCGGAAGTTGCCATTCACAGCCTTGAGAATCTCAGCAACATGATTAGGATAATTGCAAGAGAAGGCCCGAGGTACAATGTCTTTGTGCATTGTGATGGCTTGAACATGATTCCTTGGCAATCCCAGCTTTCGAAGCAGACGGTCACCTCCACACATGACAGATGGTGCACCAAATGTTATCACGGGAAGTAAGGAAGAACTTGGTACTTCATGCCGTAATAGTAACATGAGATTTACAACCAGTGCCAAGCTTCCCCCAAGAGAGTGCCCAGTGAATTGAAAGGTTGCTTTGTTTCCACAAGATTTTAGATGTGCACGGACTTCGGGCAACATCTGTTGATAGATCCCTTTTGCTACCTCATAAATACCTCTGTGCACAAGCACATCTAGTCCCTACACAACACAATTATACATCACATTCCTCAATTTTTGGAAATATATATCTCCATCAACTTTTTATATGGGAAATAGTGAAATAGATGTGAGAAATTTGAAAAAATGAAAATAGGCATTTACCTCAAATTGAATGGGCTCAAAGAGTAAATTTGCTTGCCAAGATGCCAGTGATTCTGACCCCTGTACAGGGAACTTTTAGTACAACCAGAAACTCAAATTTTGCCTAAAATTAGCAATCAAATTAGCACCACTGTCAATCAGAAATGAAACCAATACATGCTCCATTGGTCTACTAGCTAGAAAAGTTAGATTAGTGTCCAAAATGCATCACAAGTGCATTTGAAGTGGTAAACAAACATCGTGTAAAAGACAAGCTATCCTCAATTACTTAATGCCTGTAAGACTTTATGAAGAAAGAAAATGTTAATGATATATATTCATCCTACCTGAATGACAAAGAATCTTGTGCCACTCTGATTGTCATCACATATGAACCACTCACAAGGAGATGAGCGCATTGAGTTCAAATCATCCGCAACAGCCTGCTTCACTTCCTCCTTGGCAGCAACCACAGCCGTCACAGAATCCGTCGTTGCCATGAAAGAGGACACCTCAGATTTTATTATATTAGAATCATTATCACTTCCACCACTTCCTTCAGGCGAATGTTCACCAGTCACATTGTTTGAGGATTTGAGGGGAAGTATAGTCTTGGTAGGAGAATGCAAATAGGAAGCAGCAGAGGCAGCAATTTGGCTTGCAGCAGATGCACTTATCTGATACCCTTCATTCTTGTGATCCTTGTCTTCGAACTTGCCCTTTTCCCCTTCTGAAGCCTCAACTAACAATTCATTTTTCTCAGCTTTTGCAGCCAATTCCTTCTTCTCTATCGATGAAGTTACAAAGCGCAGACCATGCTGTTTCAAAAGACTCCCGGGCTGGATTATAAAAAGTCATCATAAATCTTGTACCAAACCAAATGATAGTGTAAAATCTCTATAAAAATAGGATAGTCAGATATCGAGTTCCTTTGTGCCCAAATACAACACACAGGCTTCACGAACACTACAGATAATAATGAATGTGTATTAAATCATCTAGTTGTCTACCAAATCCCTAGCCTAGTGTGCCATGATTTTCATAATCCTTGCGGTGAGATTCCACATCCATTTTTACCAAAATGGTTGGGGAATGAAAAGGATCAAACCATGTTAGGCAACATGGAAAACTGGAGCTCCTGAATTTGTGTCGGATCCTCCCTTTTAAACTTCTCTACAGAAGAGAACCTTCCAATTCTATATGGTTCCAATAATTTTAATAAACTAATTCCATTGATTAAAAAAAAACAACAGCATCTAATCAATGTTTTTATCTCCAATGAAAACTTCTGAAATTCTTCACACAAATTCTCATATAAATAAAAATTTCCTGAATTGATCATAATTAGATAAAAAATAGAAACATTAAATTTCGAGCAATGATTCAACCAATAATTATTTTTTAAGTCGTCTAAGATTTGATAAACACCCCCCCCCAAACACCAAAAAAAAAAAAAAATTCAGAGCTTTAAGCGCCCAAATTTCCGTTCATTTCAACAATCCATCCGCTTAAAAATTGAAAAATCCATCCCACAAATGCACAAACCCCCATCAAACCAAAAATAAATGAAAGAGTTATATAATAACGAAATCAAAGAAATTATATAAGATGAAACTAAAAGCAAGTACCTTGATTTTGGAAATGGAATAGGCCAGATTCCCCAAAAATGACATTTTAGCGTACAACCTGGCCTCACCCAAGGACACCCTCCTTAGCAACCTCGAAAACGAATCTCTATCAAACTGAATGTCTTCTCTTTCATCATTTCCATAGCTAACTCTACAAGCATCACAGTCTTCCCCATCATCTACACCATCAGAACCAACTCTCTCATCAATTGCCATGGCCTCATCTTCCTCCTCCTGTACTTTCACGAGGCCAACGCTTCTCTCTTTCCAGAGAGATCTCACGTGCAAAATCTTCAACACCCAGTTCTCGCGTTGCCCTTGCTCCATCTCCACACCTTCGTCCGTATTCTTAACATTGCTATTATTGTCCACCATAACGGGATCTTCCACAGCCAACCCATTGTACCTACTGTTCCCCCCACCTCTATTAGGTTGCCAAAGAGATCTCAACGCGTACTTGAATGAGAACCTCGAAAAGGACGCCAACTTTTTCTCTCCAATGGACCTCCCCATAGTGCTCACCTGAGATGGAGTCGTACGGGCATCCAGACCCCCAGCACCAGTTGTTCTACATACCCCCAGGCTGCCATGAATCCCCGTCTTCAAGCATAAACTATCCATTCAAGAAACCCGAAGTTCCTAAGCCTATATATGTTTCTTAGTTAATTTTTGTTAGGTTATATATATATATATATATATGTATGTATGTATATATGTATTTGTATATATCTATATATAGCAAGAAAATACAAACATTCGTGCACCCACACTCTTTAAACAAGGGTAGTCGTCTCCTTCTCCTTCTCCTCCGCCTCCTCCTCGGCCCCTTCATTCTTATTCTTCTTCACACGGAAAGAGAGAGAATGTTTAAATAGGTCACCAACCAACCTTCAAACCTTTGTAACGATCTCCCCTTACGTTAAAAAAAAAAAAAAATGTTTTAAAATATTTTATTGTTTATTTTAATAATTATACATTATTTTATTACTAATTCCCAAACATTGGAAATTTATTTCTTTGGTTAGGAGATGAGAAATTTATAAATAATAATTAAAATAATTTGAATTAAAATTTTTATGAAAATTTAAAAAATGAAAAAGAAAAAAATTAAACAACAATTTATAAAGTTAAAAGATGATTAGAATATAATTTTTTAATATTATTTTTGTTTTGTGATTTAAAAAAATTGAATTACTTTTTATGTTTTATTTGGAAGTTCGGAAAAGTTGTAATAATTATATAATAATTAGATGAAAAAATTGAAAAATTGAAATTGAAAAATATTTATATTTAAATGTTAAGATAATATAAGATTAGACGAAATGATATCAAATGAAATAAAATAAGATGGGTTTAAAGATTTATGAAAACAACTAAATCTTATTTTGTGGCGAAATATATCACATTATGTATTTCATGTAATGATGATAAATATATCATATTTTACATAATAGAAAAGTCGATACAAGTGTGATATATATTATTAATTTCTTTTCTTAATAATAAATGCCACTTTTTTCAATAGAAACAAATAAAATTTATATATTTTAAAATTGTATCTAATATTAATCAAAACTTTATGATTTGTGAAAGTTTGAACGAAAAGTTGTTTTAAAAAAATGGCAGTAAAGTCGGTTTAACCCTAAACCAAGCACGACTTAAGAGCTTAAACACGGATTAGCCAAGCTACTTTCCTTATAGCTTCGACCACTTCTTAGAGGTTTTGTTTATTTATATATAGAGATTAGCTTTTTTATATTATAAACATTAATTTCGATATTATTTATGTAATTTGGTAAAAACTTTTATTTCATCACCCTTATATGTACCAATAATGAAGTTGATTAGACGCCGTCCAAGGACCATGAAATGAATGTGAGAGAAAGATAAAGAGAGAAAATACGAGATCTTTGTCGTCGAGTCGTAATTATCCCAAGGCACGTATATCTCATTTAATAATTGCGTTACAACGAAATCAAATACTCAAAAACCAAATCTCTTTAGGTATGTAATCTTACAAGAATGCATTTTAGGTCCGTTTAAACATAGTATAATTTTAAACTGAATCTAATATTTAAATACCCAACTCTTGAATTATTAAATTTATTTCAATTCAAAATCTTTAATTTACACGTAAGACTCGTAACCTTTTAAGTTCTCGTAAATATATATAAACTTATTTAAATATTTCAACATATTTAAACTCATTATAGGTAGGTCTCACGAAACTCATAATATCATCTCAACTCATTATTATTTATAAAAAAATTCAACTCAATTCAACATCTAAACGGTTTCAATTTTTAGTTGGCAAGCCACCTTTAATTGCCAAGTATTCCATTCCCATAACCTGCTTTTAAGGGATGTGTTTGGTTTAATTAGGACCTAAAAAAGGAGTTCATGGTTGAGTGACACGTGTCTATTTTTCATGTAGGAAATTTGGCCATTAAAGCTCTCCAAATCTAAATTTAGAGTGGGTGGGAGTTGGATGGACCATAAGGACCGCATGGTTTCCAATACCCAAAAATATGGAGCTGCAATTTACCAACAATTTCAAGAGCAATTTGGTATGGTTGGTCCTTGTTTATAGTTTCAAACATCCAAATTAGGTTTCCCATAAAATTGTAGGATCACAACAATCGACATTTTTTATGTCTTTTTCGAAAAAGCTATGGACTGATTAATAATTTTTATTTAATAATTTTTTCTAATTCGGAGACAGATAGACATAATATGTAGACTTCGTAGCATTGAATGCTATTAATCGACAGTGTGAATTCCAGTCTAGTATATATTATGCTTAAATATTAATTTCTGAATTTTAAAAAGTATTTAGGTTAGGAAATTTTGGGAAATCCTTATTTATTGTAAATTAAATATATATATATATATATATATATATATATATAAATATAAATATATATTTATATATATATATATGCAAGGGGATGAGTAGGATGAAATGATATGTGGAAAAAATTCAACATAAACTCTGATAGTTCCATTTCTTTAATAGAAATTATAATCACCGAATAAATTAAATAGATGGTGCATTATTTCCCATGATAAAAGAAGGCAAAAATGATACCATCCATGAGCCGGCCCTAAAATTTTTAGAGAAAGAAGCTCTGTTTTCTCTCTAGAAACTCAAATGAAAACCACCCGGGGGGGAGCGGGGGTGAGTGGGGGCTTTGGCTCCTGTGACGCCCCCAAATTCCGCTTGGGATTGAACGGACATTTGAAGCGTCGAGACATGCAACATAAAGTTACCTGCCCCCGTTCATGACATATAAGATGCAATGTTCCTAACATGCATCTAGCATTATGCAATATTCGCAGTGGATAATCTTTTTCTTTAGCAATACTATGCACCAAACTAAATATATCCCAAATACTTGAAACATAATTCATACATAAAGGCATACTAAAAAGCCGTGATCATCACACTAGTCCAAAATGGTTGTGATCAAAAGAATAATTGAGATACAACTCCAAAAATACAAGTATTAACCTAAGTTAAATACTATACCATCATCAACATCGCACCGTGGCCTAGTCGACCGTATTCAGTTGGTCAGATTCCAATTCTCCTTTGGGTCCTGTAACAAGATCTACCATTCGGGGGGAATGGTAGTTGGGACTACCACAGTGAGATTTGATTACAAATCTCAGTAAGTTAACATAAAACTCACACACAGGTTAAAAAATGCATGCATAGCAGTAAAAACATAAATGCATAATTATAGTCATACATAAACATAGTATAACTTGACATATAACATGACTTAACCAGAACTTAAACGTGAACTGAACTTGACTTAACATGGCATAAACTTAAACTTAAAACATAACATGAACAAACAACATAACATGAACGTGAAACATAACATGGACTTGAAATATAGCATGAACGTAAACCTGCATAACATAAATAAGAACTTGAAAATAACATAAACTTGAACATAACATGTACGTGAGTATAACATAACATGGACTTGATCTAAAACTTGACTTATCATGTATTTGATCTGAAACTGGACTTAACATAAACTTGGAATCTTATTCAATTGTCTTGATTAATAACGTGCGTTAATACGTACTCCACAGTTGTTGTGGCCCATATGGTCACGTTATTAATCAAGACAATTAAATAAGATTCCAAGTTCATGTATTTCACGTTCAAGTCATGTTTCACGTTACGTTATGTTCAAGTGTACGTTCATGTTAAACTTAAAGTTCAAGTACATGTTATGTTTCAAGTTCACATCCATGCTATGATTTAAGTTCATGTCACGTCAAGCTAAGCTTATGTTTCAGTTCAATTATGTCAACTCATGCCATGTTATGTCATGTCACATTATGCTTATTATTTTATGCCATGTTATGTCAAGTATGATTTAAGTTCATGTCACGTTAAGCTAAGCTTCTGTTTCAGTTCAATTATGTCAACTCATGCCATGTTATGTTGTTTGTTCATGTTATGTTTTAAGCTTAAGTTCATGCCATGTTAAGTCAAGTTCAGTTCACGCTTAAGTTCTGGTTAAGTCATGCTATATGTCAAGTTATACTATGTTTATGTATGACTATAATTATGCATTTATGCTTTTATGCCATCATGCATTTTAACCTGTGTGAGTTTTATGTTAACTTCTGAGATTTGTAATCAAATCTCACTGGTAGTCCCAACTACCATTTTCCCCGTCCCCC